>BGZK01002288.1:0-67070 GCA_005406025.1 Eumeta japonica | reverse complement strand
ATAATAATTGAATTATACGATCTCATCGTAGATTACACGACCTTATAAAGATTGAACGTCTATACAGTTATAAATTCTAGATGGATTTTTTAACACTAATGTTTGTGAGTTCAATAAATCATGGACAGCTGAAGAAAAATTGCTGGTAGTTCCTATATATTTAATAAGTAATGCAATCTGTTGTGCTGTAGTGACCATTGTGCAATCAATATTTACATATTGGTTTAATTATTATCACTAACTCTTATTCCCCAATTATATTTACGCCGACTAACTAATGTTCCATCCTTTGCAGAGTAAATATTTATAAATAATTACCTTTTTAAATCTTATTACTTTAAAGAGCAATGCTTGTATGTGTATACATAATAGAATGGTTGGAAATGGTTATTTTAACCATTTCGATATTTTTATTTTGCTAATGTTTTCTCTTTCAAGTTTAATTATTGCAGCTGTCTTCCTTTTAAGAATACGGCTAAAAAAATATTTTATGAACATTATAGCGCCATCTATTAAATTTTTCAGTAGTTACATTATTGTTATGATATTGAATATAATGCTGAAATAGTACTAGGTTTTTATAACGTTCTTAACAGCAGGCCAACGTAAAAGCAGGTAAAATGTAAATTTTACGTTTTTGTATAATATTTACATATTTTCTTATATATCCCATATCCAGGGATATAATGTGCTTTCAACAAGTAGGGTTTTAACCGAAATACTTTAAAACAATTATTATGTATACATGTTAATAAGAATTCAGGTAATTAATATTATATTTTATGGGATTTAACGAATGAAATATTTCGTGTAAACACTTTTCGTCTTCAATTTAAGGATAAAGTACAACGCAACTTATAATTAATCTCCGTTTAATGAATCTACTCGAGTAAATATTTATCAAATCAGCCTTCGGCGATCGCGGCACTCCCTCGCCGTCAAACATTTAATAAACCGCTTCCGAGTTATTCACGATCGAGTTCACAATTTTCTATATTACTTCACTCCGCGGAGGGTGGGTTGCTATGATACCTTTGAGAAGTTAATAAGTCATAAATGGGAGTGCGAGGAGCACGCTCGCGGGAGTAGGCGGCCGGGAGGAGCGAGAGGGACACGGCACCAGGTGGGAGGCAGGTAGGCAATCGTTCGGAAAAAGGTACGCTTGACGCCGCCGTCGCCGCGGCGCCGGATCTGATACGTGCGAACAGACCCATCGGCGGGTGATCGATACGGCGAGGACATTCGGCTTTCGCTCCTCCGTGACTCGCCGACGCCCGCGTCGGTGCGCCGCGGTCTCGCCATCGGAAACAGCTTTGTGATTAATGCCGGTAAGTTGAAATAAGTACCGAGTTCGCAGTACATGATAACGCAAAGACAGCTCTGTAACAAAGGGCGCCTACCGATTCCGCCGATTCTTCAAATGCGTTTTGTTTTCAAATGAAACGCTTAATGTTTTCAATAATACAGGTTACTAATTATTGTTACACAATTAATTATTGTTATATAAATATTCCCAAAAATTCATGTATTTATTAATAACTGTATTAGTTCTAAATGAATGGAGTTTAGTAGTTGTATTGTATAGCATATTTTAACTTTATGTATTAAATAATTTAAACATTTTACAGGTATAGTGTTATGTCTGGTCTTAATACTCCCTGTAAATGTTTGAATCTGACTGTCGTCTTTAATTCCGTGAGAATGTTGATAAGTAACCGTTTCGACATCAAACAAATGATTTTTAAATAAATTTACTTAATTTTAAACCTAGTTAATGAATTCACCTTCACCACCTCAATACCTTATGATTTTATAACAATGTTATTTACCACTTTCTCACTAACGCAGTGCAAATATTACGATATTATAAATAAATACAACACGACAGCATTACATTATTCTGTATACCAATAAAAAAAATCATATGTGATACGTTATGCTCTTATTTATTATCACAATTACCTATTTATGTCAAATGTTTTGTACAACCACCAGAAATTGATAGAAATTCTAGAAAGCGATTGACTCTGCAGACCATCTCTATAATTTCTATCTATAATTTTTATTGATTTGTCTTTCAGCTCCTAGAATTGTAAATACTGTCTATGAGTTTTTGAGCTTATATGTTAAAAAAATTGACCATCCCTGAAATCTCCTACTATTTGCGCGCTCAAATAGTTAATAAATAAGGTAAGATTAGTTTAATCCTACCTTATTTAAACCTAAAAGTGTTTAATCCAGTAGTTTACTAGATTAAACGCTTTTAAAATATCGATTTTAGTATTTGTTCAAGCTCTCCGAGCTTAAAAATATAGTTCATATCTCTTTGAGTTCAAATATGTATATATACATTAAAAAAAGCTTCCCTTATTTTTAACTACCATGCCGTTGTTCTTTTTATTTATTTTACGACCCAACGCAATTTTTAACACACACGCACATTACCCACGCGCGCGCGCTCGCATACGCACACACACACGCTCATATACTTGCACACGTTCACGCATTATACTTCTACAGTGCTCTGGTATAAATCGAACAACCCGACACTTAATATAAATATATCAATACATGCCTTTTGTACAATCGACCCAATATCATTTTTGATTGTCAACATCTACAAAATAAAATAAATTGTGACGGTCAATTTAATTTAAACATATAAACATTTGTTACTAATTTCAAGAATAATACAATATCATTTCTACAGACTAATATCCTACATTATAGTCTAAGATGTGACTTAGGAAAAGTTCGTAATCAGATGCTTGCCTAAAACGTGTAATCTACCGAGAACTCCACTCAGAGTCCTCGTCCACAAATTGATAATTGATTCCACAGGATGGACAGAATACGACAGCAAATGTTAAATTTTATATTTATTTTAAAAGCCAATTGATTGGTATATAATTTCAACATAAGTTTTGTGCCAATATAACACATCCTCAGGAAAAGTGAAACAATCACATGTATCAGCCTGCCAGGAGTATTAAAATCATCAACATATACGTCTCCAATCGTCAACGAACAAACAATGTGCTAATTTCAACGGGTGACAGAAGTCCACCAGCAATGACAGTCCACGGACAAACATGTTTGTCAATAGTCGTAGGATAACAACATCAAAAAATTGGCCAAGTTGTCGCAGGCCAGAGTCCCACAATGCCGACTTGTAAATGTTGACGTTGAGTTTGTCGTTATTGTCTCTATGTTTTAAAGTTTCTAATGATCCTAAAGTATATAACTTCAAACATTTATCGCATATATGTAAAACATAGAAATTGTAATTATCACTAAGTTTGTGACCGATATCTATTAAATGTTTGGCAAAATTGGACTTAAGAATTTTATTTTTTCTTAAAAAATATGTTCTTCATATTTACAATAGTTGCAAAGAACCCTTTTTTCTATGTATAAGTTTATACAGATTTGCATTTAATGAAATTTTTACTATTAATTTGTCTTGACTGGAATTATTCTTAAAGGTTTTTAGTATTTGAGAAGCGATATACGTGAGCATTATCAAGACTTAATATTGCACGTGATTTGAAATTCGTACATAACAGGACAATTTTCAAGAAAAACCTCTGCGACAGACGAACGGACGGACACGAGTGAGCTTATGCGGGTACCCCATTTTCTTTTGAGGCACGGAACCCTCAAGGGGTCAGTGAAAAAGTTATCCCTTCTATATGAAACCGCTACACGCGTCTGATACGAGAATCATACTCGATGGATTTATGAGGCGGCATTCAGTTTTCGACGAGTCAGCGACTAATAATACCACCCCGTCCTGTGGGGACCGGATGCGCATGCGTCGCCAACGTTTATTGTTGACGGTTCAATTTTGACCTGCTACAAGTCTATATTTGTTTGCTTTGATTTTTGCATGTGTACACACATACCGATAAGGCAACGTCCAGCAGCGATTATGTTGTTTATAAATTAACACTAAACTGTGTAATAGATGTCGTTAGAAAAAATACATTAAAGTGAAATTTCACTATGTCATTGTGTAACTTAGGAATATTATCATGTTATATTTTTATATGAATAAATATAAAACAGAAAATTGGCGATATAAGAAAATTATCTGCAAGTGCATGCTTAATAAATCATACTCGTCAAAAGTGATTGAACAAATATTACCAAATAATATGTCAAATTTCATTTAATCAATAAAAAACGATATAACAAATGTAAGAATTCCTACAAAATAGAGATGAACATGTATCTAATGAAGAATCTTATATGGTACTATTGAACACTGACGTCACTGTTCAGTAGTGCCTTCTCCGTCTAGTTAGGAATTTAAAATATGAACATCGTCCTCAATTTATAGTTACTTAAAAAATAATTTTAAATGCATTGTTAGTTGACACACAAATGTGTTAAAAATTAAAAATAATAAATGCGGTAATAAACCGAGATTATTTACCTTATTGATTCTGAACATCGATGTTTTATAATCAAGAAATTGTACTAAAGTTTGGAATTAAATTGTAACATCTTGCATTTCACATGTTTCTGCACCCTAATTAAATTGTACCTATTCATCGATACAATTTACGCGTAGAAAATTATTTCACTTTTATATGAAAAAGAATAAGCGTTATTAGTATGATATTGTTGCTGAAGCGTAAAGCTCATCAAGGGAGCTTTCACAAAGTGCTCCAGTCAGCGTAACACCCCCATCTGCATCGGCTCGTGCCGGCGATCGGCGACTTCATTTCACGGCCAGGGGAGCCCGCAAATGAAGTTTTGCCGCTCCACCGGCCGCGGACGCGGATCTGCGAAATGCTGTCTGGATGTGGCGACCGGTTTGAAAGGATTGAAGCTGGTAGTACATAGTAGTAAAACATTATATTGGAGAGCAACTTCTATTTTCTATGAAAAGATTAATATTAATAATATTTTGTATTAAAAAAAAAGTGAGAGGAATTTGTTTTTTTTTATATTTATTAAACAATAAAGATAGCCAATGCGCTTTTACGGTTCGATATTAATATAGGACTTTCCTTTGTAATTTCTAAATATATCTTTCCTCTATTCTTTGATTCAAAATGTTGAACTTTCTAAGCTGAGCGATTTCCACGTACTAAGGGATAATATATATCATCCCCTAGTACGTGAAAATCGTGAAAATATTTAACATAAGAGTAATTAAATTACGTAGAACAATGACTCTTAATTAATTTTTCATTGTAAGGCTTAAGACGTTGGATTTGTTAATAATTTTGTAGCTATCAAAATGAGTGCATATCAGTGCGTGCGTGTGTACTAATACATTGTCAACGTACCTATCGGGTTTATAAGAATATCTGTAATATTGATATATGTATTCAGTATAAATACTACAAATTTATGAATATTGGCAAATTACTAATTTATGTATAATCTCATTCAAAATTTAACTGTTTTTAGTTTTTACTTGTGACATAAATTCGCTATAACTTGATATATTAAATTTGTGCATATGACATTATTAATTTAAAGTCAGAATGCCAACTAAGTCAATAATGGCGACGTGAACATGCCCACGCGCCTCCAATTTCGTAGCTCGTGGCCGTCCCCGGCAGTGGCGCCCCCACGCAGCCGGACCGTTTTAATGTTTTTTGCGATGAATATTATGAGCTGATTTATCGGTTCCCCATTTCTTTTCCTTTGTCATAAGGGAAACTGTGCTCGATTCTCTGAGAATTTTTTTACCCCACTGTGCATAGCAAAGGGTTATGTTTTTGAAGTATCTTTATATTTGAATTGCATATATGTATAAGATTCTATTAGACAGTATTTTGTTAATTTACATAACGAACGTCAGGAGTTTTTAGACACTATCTTGAATTAAATGTTAGGAAAGATTTTGTGTCTACCTTTTAAGTTATCAAAATTAAATTATAAAATTGCCGCTTATAGTAATTAACATGTACATCCTTTTTATTGCTATTCATGAGTAAGATGACAAGCAGACGGTCTGTTTTTGTGCTCTTTTGTGTTCCATAGAATTAATGACGTAATGCTGAAATAAATATGTAAATCAATGGTCTTTCGATAGGCACAATCAATGCAGAAATACTAAAAAGCAGATAGATAAGAGATAGCATCATTAGGCATCGAAATATACATTCTAAATTCTTATAAAAATAACGATATCAAACATTGAAATCGTTGAAACTATTTAATAGATCATAATTACATAAATATCCATTAATGTAGTCATGTACTATTAAAGTTTCAACGATTTTAAATTTTTTTATTGAAAAAAATTGTCTTCGAAAGGCAATCCTAATATTAAACAATTCAAATTATGTTAAAAAAATAGCTTTTATTTTTAAGGATTTTTGTAAATCCACCACTAATATACACCTTATAGTCAATGAGCGTTTTGTTATAATTATAACACAGGTATATATTCATTTAACCTTCTAAGAAATAACAGTTTTTTGAAACCATTACTTTTTGAGATGGGATAGGTATGCAATGATACACATCTATGTAAAAAGACTCGCATAAAAATATGTTTAGAAGAAGATTGCTTTTTAAATTTTAAATTTGCTATTCTGTATTTTGTTGCTAATTCTATTCGAGAACTTTTTAAAATTTATTATCATAACCTCTTAAAAAACTCCGTATGACCCACATTACTTAAAAGAGAATGTCCAATCTATTATGGGACAAAGGTTCATTCGTAATTGGCTTCTGATTTTCTAAAATTCAAATCATAAATAATTTAGGACATCAATAAAAATATTAGAACCTTCTTTTCCTGTGGATTATTAGTATTATACTTATTTCACTCTGAAAATGTCCATTTCATGGTGTTTTCAATATGAGTACCATAACATAATATGAATTAATGGAATTATAGCTTAACATAAAACAAAATATATTAGATAGGATAATGAAAAACTGCCAAAATAATTATGACTAACTACTGCCGTGAAATGTTTTTAATTCTAGTCGAGTTTTACCCCTTTTTTGACGGGCAATCTTTACACTTAGTACGATACAGTCATATTGACTATGCTGGTAGTTAAATGGAAGAATATAATGAAATACATTGTGAGTCATAAAAAGCGCTTGAAGAATAGTCAGTAAGTAACAAAGAGTAACTGATACTTAGTCCTTAAATTAGACGAAAAAATAACTGAAAGTGGTGGAAGGCTTCTGACCACTAACCCATGCTAGAATCGTGATCAAAACCTTACAAAGCGTAACAATGATCAACAATCTATTTACGACACGCAACAATTTCAAGATGAATTCATATAATTGATATAAATTCACTTTTACTCTGGGCCTTCATATTCAACTAATTAGTTGAATATGACAGACAAAGAGTGCATGCTCACACATTGCATCAATTTGGGGCACATCCACAGACCGCTACCGTTAATAGATCATTATTTCACCCATCTGGTTATTTTTACTGTCGTTCGTATATTTTAAAAGATGAAAATTCAGAGTTGTAATATGTCATTAAAAAACCTGTGTGACAAAAAAAACAATTTTATGTCTTTCTTTTTTATGAATGGAACGTTATTAAATTAATAGATAAAAGAAACATTTACAAGTATCGAAGGCGGTTAAGAGTGAATTAACTAGTTTGGGTTTTTTTATGGAATCTTTTAATGACAAATTCACATTTAAACTATGGGCAAAACTTAGAATTGGAAATTAATAATAGGATACAAAAGCAATGACTATCGACCGTTAATAGTTTTCTAGTAATTAGATGCTTGCCTGCAACATGCAGCATGCAACCCAGTGGTGACCCTCGTATCTGTTCTTCCACTACGAATCCCTAATCAACGAATTGAATAGGGATTCGAGAAGATTGACAGACATCGGACACCTAAGCAATTATTGATTGTTTATTTATCTTAGTCCACTAGTTATATTTTTATTCCTACGTACGTTTCATGCCATCTAGGCATATCCTCAGAAAAATACAGACAGTCATTTTTCTAGTAACTTTTTGACTCAATAACTCACGTTTTTATTTGTCGATTATGATTATTGTAGTAAAAAAACTTGTTTAGGCGGATTGGATGGTGTATAATTTAAAAGCACTCGTGACCGACACGATCACGACACTATATCAGTAACTATAAGTGTGACTTGTTGCGCTTGATTAAATTAAACGTTTAAGTGTATGATTACTGTGCAGTAAAAATGAGTAGAAAATATATGAATATTTTTATACATCATTACAATTTAAACAAATTAAAATGGAAGTCTTTGTAGTAATTTAATAACCTAATTAACCTAAAAAATAGATAACTTAATTATTAATTGAAGGTGAAAACTTTTACACACACGTTAGACGATTTTTGGATAGTTAAAAATGTTATGAATTCGCGTCACCGACATGCTAATAATGTTAAGAGTATATTAAATTAATTCGCAGTATATGTGAAACATTTTGAAATGTAATTCAAATGCAACATTATAGTTGTTGTTTTGAAATTAGAAGGCTTAAACTTTGTAATTCCTTAACTATGCATACTGATTGTTATTTCAACACAATGGACTTGCACAACTCATCATGTCTTGTGGTTAATAAGTAAACCGTACACAAAAGTATAGGTTTTTGCTTAGAGTACCTATATATGTGAGAACAAGAGTAATGTTAATGGTTTTAATTAAAAAAATGGGATATTTTGATTTTTGATGTTACAATTAATTTGAAAGCTCTCAAAAACCACCGTTATATCATAACTTTATATTTTTCACTTCTTTCAGCAGTCCTCATGACTTCCCTACTCTTTTTAGGGTTTCGAGATAAAATGGCAAAAATGGAACTCTTATAGTTTCGACACGTTCGTCCATCCGTTCGTATGTTACAGTAATTTCGCTCAAAAACTACAAGAAGTATAATGAGAAAATTAGGAGTATAGGTGTCTTGTATAAACTGCTATTTAGTTTGATAGTTTAATAACATATACAAATATTTCTAAGGTGGGCCCTCCATACGAGAAGCTGATTTTTTTTAGTAAACAACTTGTGGAAATATATCTCGACAATTTTTTTTTAAAACATTTTAAGGTTTCTACACAATTTTTTTGATCAAGTGAATATTTTGGGAAATAATCGCCCCGAAAGTAGAATAAATTGTGTCCCCCTACCCCATTCTTTTTTGAATCATAAGTCCAAAAAATATGAAAAAAACTACAAAGATAAACAATAATGAATATTTCAAAGAAAATTATTTTGAATATCATTGAATATACCATTCTAAAGTTTTTGCTGAAAAACTACGTTTCTCAACAAAAGGAGGTAAGTGCAATGAATATACGCTATTTTGTTGATGGAATTTAGTTTAAACTAGTTTACGAATAATAGATATATCGATACGTACTGTATCTATAGTTATAGGCAACTAAAGTGTTTATACCTACTTTGTGCGTAAAACATGAAACAACGTAGTTTTTTTTTTCAGCTATAGTGTATTTTTTGTAGTAACGGCTACGGAACCCTAAACTGAGCATGGTCCATTATACTCTTGGCAGGTTTTTTTTATTATTTGCTTTTCATTAGCTGGCCCCGAATCCAAAAATAAGCAATTCTTTTAATTAGTTTCTATAGGTAGTCTCATTTTTTGCGAAATAATTTCATTTGACATTTTCATTTGAGTAATTAAACTGCATAATTCATTTCGCTTTTGAGTTGGAATTAAGCCAATTCGTACTATAATTGGGAAAACGTTTTCTTTAATTTCGTACGGAGAACATTGAAAGCCACTTTTAATCCTGTATTCTAATTGGCGTTAATAAACACGAGATGATCATCAACGCCTATCAAATTCCACATCTTTACTAACCGTGTCGCTAGGCTGTCCATTGAGCCAGTCGATTTCCGAGACCTTTTGACGTTTCGGGTTTTCTCAATTCATTGGCGAATGGGAGAATGTGAGTTAATGAGCAGCAATTTAAACTGTAGTATTATGTAACCAAGAAACTTCTGAGACTGTTTCTATATTGTATTGACGATTTCTGTCGATTCCTACTAGACATTCTCATCAAAGCTTAACTGATATTACATCATCACTTCTAATTTGCAACGTGTATTTTTGTTGAGCGTTTGTTTCCTAAAAATCTCAATCGATCATTACAATCCTTGAAATACGATGCGTCCCAAAGGTTGTCTGTGGATTTATAAGTTCATGGTTCCTAGAAGAGTAGGCAGAATTAATAGATTTCTGCGTGGTACGATATTTGCGTATCTCTCTTGCTTCACTGACATCCATCAATATTTTCCTGTAAGCTCGTCGATTTCGGGTGCCTACAATTTGGCGCTTTTTTTTAATATACCACCAATTTGGTTTACATGCGATACTTCAAACACCCACATTAGGTCTGTAAATCAAATCAATTCTAAGCAAATCAAAAAAAGCGGTATTTTGCAGGTAATAGAATTGCGCTTGAAATACGTCGTTAATGAATCCTTTTCGACACTTACGTTACCATCCGTCTAAATGCTGATTTACCTCGAGAAGAACGGGCAAGAAACTCAAGGGTTGCTCTTTTTGTGCTCATCGTTACAAAGTATTTAATCTGTAATCTGTAGTATCTGATCTGATCTTAATCTGTAGTATTTAACTGGGATCATAAGCTAAATAATTAAAACTACAAAGTAATTCTCTTAAAAAAATATTGGAAAATATCCTACAAAATGTAAACAAGTCTCTGACAACATTAATAAAAGATGATGAATCCAGAACCACCTATATTTTTTTTGAAATCGGTTAAAGATTCGATTTCATGGCACATACACCAAATTTATATTTTTAGAAACAGAAATTTTAACTATGGACTTTTTAATTTTAACTAGAAATATCTATAGAGTGTTATTAATTTCTTTGTGTTTTTTGAACATACTTACGTATAGTGACAATTGACTTCAAACGAACAAAGTAAATTGCCACATTTTTTGGTTTATCGTCTCTTTTAAATAGAAAACCAATTTCTTTTTGTCTGTATAACTGACGATGAAAGTCTAGTTTGCTTGCACTAGTTTGCTTAATATAATCGTAATTGCTGTTACCTTTCAAAATTAGTTAAATTACTTCCTTATGTCTTATAGTAACTTAAAATAACTAATATTACAAATGATATTTATACACACGAAATAATATAAATATGTATTGGAACGGTGTCAGAGATTGTGATAGGGACGAATTGTATTTATTCTTAGTTATAAAAAAAGTATGTATTTGATTACCTTTGTTGTGAAAGTAGTAATGTTTTCGTTACAAAAATCTAAGCTTGTGCTTTTCTTTAATTTTTAAATTAAAATGAAAGTTAAGAAATCACAAAAAAATATTCGATTTCATAACAGAAAATAAATAGCGAATATTTTACGTTAATTCTGTACAATTTTACGTAACCATCAATATCTTCGTATCGACTATGAACCCCGATTGC
The DNA here is from genome assembly GCA_005406025.1 of Eumeta japonica. Classification (NCBI taxonomy): domain Eukaryota; kingdom Metazoa; phylum Arthropoda; class Insecta; order Lepidoptera; family Psychidae; genus Eumeta; species Eumeta japonica. The sequence continues at coordinate 55,644 of BGZK01002288.1, read as the reverse complement.
TTACGCTACGATTCAATAAAACATAATGAAATAAACGAAAATTGTTTCATTCCCCAGCGCAGATGGAAGGTTTCTCTATTCCCTCGCCGAAGCCTTAAAAATGCTCTTGATATTTTACCAAAATAAAATTGCGCAGTACGAAAACATATTACACCTCATAAATCAGCAAATTTTACTTTCGCATGTCGGGAAAGGGAGTCATTTGAGATAGATTTACGTTTGCAATTAGCTAATGCGCCAAGTTGTCGCTCTGAACACGTTATTGTTTATAACAGACTAACGTTTGTAGTTATAAAATATTAAGACGGCTACAAAACGGCGTCAAATTTTTAAGATCTGGACATGTATTGCATTTAAAATAGAGTAGACACACAAGCACGTTTTGAAAATGTGATATACTTATCGTAGAAGTACTCTTATAAGTACGAAATGTGGGTCTTTTACAAAAATGCAATATTCCAATAGTGTTATTTATAAAATTGTTCCAAAAAAATTGAGTTGTATTGACTTTACATATTTAGTGAATCAATGATGAAAACGAATAAAATTATTTCTTTACGAAGCCTTTTTGATAAGGTTTTTTTCGGCAAAAATTTTCGTACATTTCACGCCAGTCACGAATTTTCCTCCTGTTTACGGACTCGAGGCTCTGCCGCTGTATCATACCGTAACCCTTTGTGACAAACCTTAGCTTAGACCCGTTTGCATATAGCTACTACGGAATCCGGTGCTTGCACTAAGGACCGGACTTCGGCTGAAAACCGCAAGCTCCGCCCATTTTTCAGGCCACTCCCCGATTGGCCGACGACCGTTTACGTCCGCGTCACGGCCGCCCAATGGAGTGCGAGGCTACGCGCAGCCGTAGAGCTACGGCGTAGCGGAGTGCGCGGGGAGCTACGGATTCGACAGACGTTGGTACGGGCGTGCTACGGTAGAGAATCAAAAATGTAAGTAAATAGAATTAATTAATAATTTCTATCACTTATTATTAATTTTATCGACCCGTTTGACGTGATTTGTTTTTAACTCGTATTACATAGTGCATCATTCACTTCATATGTGAACATATAATTATTTACACATGTATAGATTACATAATACCATGTAAAGATACCTACGCCTACGTTGCTATGTAGTACACAAAGATATGTATAAAGTCATATGTGTAGTTTGTTTTCTTTGTGTAACGATCAGTATCGATTTTTCAGAACGCGTTATGTAATGCTGACATGACAGTTTGTCGATTGTATTGCAAAGTTGATTAGAAATATGTATACATTAAATTCAAAGTATTATTTTTGTTCGAAAAAAACTTATTTTGTTTTATTTAAAAAGGACGAGTTTCCATATTTAATAAAAACATAATATGTTCTGATATGTAATTAGAAAATATTAATCTAATAAAATATTGAGAATGATGTAAGCAAAATTTTAAACTACAAACTCAATTTTCTAACGAAACGAAGTAACAATTTAAATTTTTTTTATTTCATGACTTTTAATTAACATTTTGATAATGCAATGTTAACTTATTAACCTTAACGAATAAAATTTAGAATATCCTTAATATTCGGGTGATCATGACAGATTAACACGATGAATTGGTTGATGGAATATTAGAACTATTGAATTGGTAAAATAGTGAAAATAAAAAATTTTAATTGTTTTTTTCAAAAGTTTATTATTGTCCCAATAATTAAATTCATTACCGGAAAATAATTTATTCCAAAACATTCGCAACGGAACACAAAACAGCAATTTTTTTGAAACAACCTCATGAATGTCCTTAGATCTGCCAGTTTTATGAAGGACTAATAACAAATTCATTTATTTATGTCCCAAAAACTAAAAGTGCTGTCGTTTTAGATTCCTCCACGCTGTAGCTTACCTTTCCACAATCTGTTTAATGTAAATTGAAAGGCTTGAACCTCTGGTCCTTCTCAGGGCCTCGGCGTATCGATCTGCATCGTCGATGCGCCGAAAACGACCTAATATGTCCTTACGTATTTACGAAGCGAGTGATTTCATTTGAGTGTTTTTTTCTTGATCAATTCGCTCACAATCGGGTCGATGCCGAAACCGTAACCTTCGAAGGAGACGTTGTTGTTCGATGAGCCTTCAATTTATAATTGAACTTTCGACAATACAGACATGCTGATAATGTCGTCCGGATATCCATAACCGATGGACGGAAAAAACAACACGTAAGCTCATTAAAAAGAGAGTAGCTCCTTTTTTGTAATGAGTTTTCTCGTCGTCTTTCCATAGATTGTTATAACAATAGGTAACTGTATGGATTTAAGGATACACCAAACCCACCACACCATCATATTGATAGTTCTATTTGGGTTAAACGATTCACCATCTGCACGTCAGGCGTATAATTTGAAGTGCGGAACTTGATAGTGAACGATTTTAAAATCGTATTTTCGGATAAATAATCGAACAGAGAGCATTATAATGTAACGTCTCGCTCGCCAGCTATGAAAGCTTTTCTTTGTGTCCCATTCGGTTAAAGTTACCAATTTTTTTCTATAATTATAGAAAAAAAATATATCGACCTTCGAGCCCATGGATACATCATACAAAACCTTTGAACGCTGATGTAGCATTCCATGCAGGGGCACCCAACAATTGTGATTCCAATTTTGGGAGGGAAATCGCAAGTCGAACTCGTACATCGAGGGTTTCGCATCATCACAAAATAAATTCTTGTCACGTATTTATCAAAATCCATTCAATTTATATTTTTTTTTGAATACGTGATCTTTATAGCGAGGGCTTGACTCGCACTTGACCGGTTATACTTATTTCCTTTTTACTTATTCTTGTTGAATTCGGATTAAAATTATAACAATTATAATTATTGTATGTATTACCGTTTTCATAATAGAGAAAAAAGCCCAAAAAAAAAAAATAAGGAAAACAACGCGCAGACCTTTTTAATGAGACGTGGAATAATTTTTTGAAGTAAAACTTCTCTAGCCATGACTTGAGATTAACTCAGATCTTTTTTCAAGCGGAAGTAACAGTTTTCAGACGGAAGTGACATTCTCCTCGTTACCAACCTAATATATAGATATGTATGTATGTAATGGTAGCACTGTGGATATACAACTGCTATATATTTAGACATTATTTACATGAATAACGTGGAACTTATAATGTTCAAATAAGTAGCAAATTCGTTTATTGACTTTAACAAAAAATTAGTTCTTCCGTTCGACGGTATTATTTTAATGTTTTTATCTCAGACAAAGAAAATTCATTTCCTACATCTTGTGAAAGATGAAAATGCCTTCTGTACAGGTGCATGTGTGCGTGAGTGAATGCTGGCCAGCGTTGAGAAGGTTAATTCGCCATGGAAGCTCTGCAGACGGCCAAGGAGAAGGCCAGCGGCCTCTTCGCTAAAAAGCCGCTCTTCCAGGGGTAAGTACATAGGTACTTTTCTTCTAAAAACTGCAGGTACGTTGGCTATGAACAGACATAAAAAGAAGAAAGGAAGAATAAAGCGGAAAAAAATTAGAAGTTATAGATACTATGCACCTTAAGTGATAGGTAAGATGTCCACTGTCTTACATTATTGGCTTGTCTCAGGCATTTGTCAAAATTGCCACAATCGTATCGATTATTTTCTGGGATCTTTATTATACCAAGAAACCTTATCTAAACAATATTACCGTATAAATGGGTACTTTACGAATCGTGTGTAAAACCTTTTGGGGCAATACAGTACTTAAAAATAAAAGTCAAAACGGACGTTGTCTTGTGAGCCAAAATTGAACGCTTTAATTTTAGTATTGGCAAAGATAACAGGGCGAAAGTCTCAGTTTTCCAAAACACGGTGCAGATTATGAAATAGAAAAACTAATTATTTACATTATTGCAAAAAATACAAGAAACATTTCTAAAAAGCAGTCAACGCATTTTATTCAGGATCACATAGTTACTGTTTCCTTTAATAAAAATGAATCACGGTATTTAAATTGTGAAAGAAAAACTTTACTGAGATTTTTGAGGCAGTTATTATAACTATTGTAGAAAACGTTCTCATTTTTTATGAACTAGATGTCATAATAATTGATTAATGTAAAACACCGTATAATTTCTATATTTAAAGTAGGATTTCTAAGAATTAATTGTAAATCACGTAATTCGCATTGCAGCAGCAAGTGGTTATTCGCATATTCTACGGTATTGTAGCGTCTTTACCCAAGCATGAAACAATAGATCAGATGTTTATTAGGAAAAGCAGTGCTCGAACTATAAGCTAGTGAACATATTCAAGACTCCGTAGAAAATTACGAATTGAGGATAGTGTGGTCGGTACGTTTCCGTCTTGCCATTACATCAACCCTAGTTATTGATAAACCATGCGAAAATTGCCTACTCAGTAAAAATATTGGCTGAAAGTGTTATCTCTGTTTATTCAGCAAGACTACATAAACGACTCATGCCGTGTTCAATAAAAAAAATGTTATTCTGTTGAACATCGCTTGCTTTAGTGTACAAAAAATTATTACATTTCTTTAAATTAGATCAAGTTTGCCGTTAGCAGACTTTTTAATTACGTTTTACAATTTGGCTTGTACAATGAACTAGGGTACTGAAATTAAAAATTTCTTTAGCAATATGTTTTGCAATTTTCGTATCAAATTTCAGTTTGTATTATTCCATTACAGTTAATAATAAACCGACGTAACGTCGTTTAAAAGAAAACTACCTCAGAAATATAATATAACATAATAAATACAACTTATTTGGTAATTACGTATAAAATACATTGAATTTGAAATATATGTATAAATAGATATGGCATATAAAATATGTATTGGACTGTACATCGAAACTATCTCCATAGTTTTCTTCGACCTTATTCGCAAAGAGACGACACTGTATACAATGAAGCGATTTATGGAAAAACACTACGACTAAGTCGCCAATAACGATGACGTAGGTAATACGTGTCAAGGACTGGGCGCGGGGCCGCAGTCCGTCTTAACGAGCAATCCCTTTTTGTCAAGGGACGACGTTGCAGCAATACAAATTGACAACTTAATATTACGCGCATATGATCTTAGAAGTGGATGATCACAAAGACGGACGAAGTAAACGAGATGATATACCTATAATTATATTTTTATCAATTCTTAATCATGATGATATGAGAACATCTACCGATAGTAAAGTGACGTACTTTTTCCAAGAAATATGAATGAAAGATAATGAATTATTAATTGGACTCTTCATTGGGAAAAAAAATAATTCAAAAATTAACTATAAGTTATATTTCTAATTAAATATTACCATAAAAAAATTAATAATCAATATTTACTAGATTTTTCAAGACAAACTTGTATTTGTCCAATATTCGAGAGAAAAATTGAATTTCATCAAATTGAATTTCTCTCAATAGTCCCAACCCTAAGTAATAGTAGCACAGTCGACTGCTCGGCGCAGATAACAAACAGACATCATCCGGATTTGCGTCACCGCGCCGCCGCCCGCGCGCAGGGCCGCACCAAGTTAGTGGATGACCACTAGATAATATTAATGATAAAACGATTGTAATAAATGAAGGGTATAAACTGTACAACTCAATTTAAAGACTTTTTCGTTATCTTAGATTTAATTGTTTTGCTTGTATTTGAAACAAAAAAATAGGAAGTATACAAAAATTGAATAATATTAACATAAAAAATCAACAAAAGCGTAAAACATTTAAAACTATTGGTAATATAGTAAGAATTGTTGGATTTTTCTTCACAAATAAATTTCCAAGGCTAAAAATAATATTCGAAAATTTTATTTTTTGGAAGATTGTTTAAATTTTGTGAGTTATTCATCATTTATATTACAATCCAAATTGATGTTTATGAACAACAAAACGTAAAGTACGTAATCTATGATAACCTTAACATATGTTATAATTTATCGATATCATCTAATCATTTAAATTAGAATCTACGACTTAATATTCTATATATACCTATTATTAAATTTTACTTAAATCATGAAACCTATACGTATAATAAAATAGTAGAACCGGGTGTGTCTGTCATCAAAGGTATGTTTGATAAATGAAAAAGGGATGATAAGTAAAAGGTAGGATAAAGGAAAAAAATGGTTTAATTTTTTTTGTCTTTCTACCTGTCTGTCTGTTCACGTACATTACTGAACGGATTTTAATCCGATTTTTCACGGATAGATAGAATTTGACATGAAACAAAATTTAGGTTTTATTTCATTTAAAAAGGATGACACGAAAAAGTTATATTCAGGAAGGGTAGTAGGATACTATAAAGTAAAAAATTCTTTTGCATATAGAAACCTATACATCCTAATTATTTTGATACTAGCCTTTATTTTGGCTTCGCACAAAGTGGAACCGTGAGCGGTATCGGAATTGAAAGCGAAACAGAGAGCAGAATCAAATACAAGGACCGGGACAGAAACTGCGAACGGAACCGGGGCCGAAACCGAGAGTGGTATCGAAGGTAGATTCGAGTGCGTAACCGGAGTCAAAATCGAGAACATTACAGGAAGGCGCTAACGAAATTGGGAACGACAGCTAGGTTTTTTTCATATACAAAATAAAAGAATACATTGTACCTATGTGTTGCTGAGCGAAGCCGCGAGCGATTGGCTACTTAGTAATAATTCAATAAAATGGAATATCAACTCATCTCTAATTGATAAAAACGAATTAAATAACAAAGGTCTCTTATAACATCACTCGTGATCGAGTTTGCTGTTTTGATTTTTATGTGTCATGTCAATGTAGTTTACAAGTTGCGCCAACCCTGGCACGCGGTGGAGTGCACCGTGAAGATACAGCGAAGCGTAGACGCGTCGGCGCCGCTCGCGCGCCGCGCCGTCCGGAGCCGATTGTTTGCCACGCCTGTCTGTCCGTGCAATTCACGGTGTTTTGTGTTATATTTTTTAGTGTCTGAAGCGTGCCTAGCCAGAATGGTTACGGTTGTTAACACGTTTTATTTTAACTTGAACCGAATGCACAAATGTAATGGAAATTTCTAAATCAGTTTATACACATCACCGGGCGACTGGCTGGTTTTCATATTTTTCTTATGCATTAAAAATCGAAACATACACTGATGAACTAAAAAACTTGAAATTGATATTTAAAAACGAAAAAAAAATTGAAAGTGAAACGATACGATCGAACGGGTCCGATTATAAAGTAAGGAGATGGGAATAGGTTGGCTCATTTCTAACTGCCCTAATGATTTTAAATTTTGGGAAGTTCTACATCATCAGAGGTTATAATCATTCTATCTATTAACATAGTTGGTCTTATGATGCATCACTGAAGTGGTCGTGTAGGCGCGTTCTAATTATTTACTTATCTTATTACTGTCCCCCACTGTACCAAACTTCATGACTTTGCGTGAATCGACATAGTTGGGAGCACATCTGTAACTAATTTTAACACCCGTGACACCCTGCGGGATGTGACTGTATATATTTTCCTTAAGATGTTATTAGAACCAATCAATTATTGGTTAAGATAAATAGAAAATTAACATTTGCTAAGGTGTTCGATTTCTATCAATCCTCTCGAATGAAAATTCAATTCGTTTTATGAGGATTCGTTATGGAAGAACAGATTCGATGGCCAGCGGCGGATTGCATACTGCAGGTTAGTGCATGTCGCAGGCAAGCGGCTAATGATGAAAATTTCTCCAAGGTAATAAATACCGTATATATAACGTTTTCATTTTTTAATGAAGTACAGATGGTTATTTTATTTAAAAAATGCAAGTACTACGAGCAATAAATAAAAATACAATAATCAAAACGTTTGAATTGCGACCAATAGAAAACACAATGTCCTGTGCAGGATACATTTTTTTTTTATATATAACCTAGAAAGCTTTACCTATTTTTAAAGGTTCTGTGCACCTGATGAAAATTCGGGACCCTCACAGAGTAAGTCTCTTGTCTGCCTGTTATCTGCCTGTCTGTCTATCTCTGTGTCATAGCCAATTTTCTTCGAATCCACTGAACGAAAGAAGGTTATGTTTTAATACACATTCGAAAATAGGGGATTAAATCATGAATAAATAGCGTAAGTAAACAAATTCAAATTTTAGGGGTTAATTTAGGAGGACAAGTTATAAAACTAAAAAAGAACTTTGGTTAAGTGCATCATGTACCATATCAAAAGGATAAATTTGTTAAAAACATCGGGCAGACTTATTAAATCTAAGAATTTCTTCTACGTTCTTCTTTTAAAGTCACGTTTAAAATGAATTAAGACTTAGAACTAACCTGTAGAATCATCCCATAAAATGTAGAGGAAAGAGTTAAAAAACTGAAAACAATGTATTTTTTCAAATATCTTTTTGGTGTATGCAAACAATTTTACATTTTAATACAAATATAAAATTATCTTCAATAAAGCTGACTAACCATTTAGAAATACAGAATTATTTATTTTCTAACTTTCTGAAATTTCAATTAAAATCTAAAAACCACTCATGCAAACATACTTTCAAAAAGTAAAAAAAAAATAACAAGTTTTGGTCCTTTAAGTTCAATATAGGTAGTGCCGTGATATTTTGATTCAAGCGTTGTCGTCCCGGGGGGCCGCTATGGCTTAACTAAGACTTTGACAATTTGACAGCGATGTTTTGATATTTGATATACCTAGTTATAAATTGATAAAATTATTACTTAATCGTTTTTAATATGATTCTGTTATTTTATTTATTAAATTGGCGTACCCCCAACACGACGACGCTTGAATCAAAATACTACCTACTACTTATATTGAACTAAAAGGTGATGTATCATTTTTTACTTTTGAGAGATGTTGTCTGTGTTAGACGTTTATTAAACTTTTATTTATTTCCTTATTTTTAAATTTTATATATTACTAGTAAACACGCTATGATCGACATCTGTACATAAGTTGCAAGAAAACAGTAGAAAAAGTCGATTTAAGGCCAAGCTTACGTGGCCTTGAATTGTATAAAAAGCTTACAAGGTTTTGCTATTTGTAAACTAAACAAAATAAAGCTGTCTAATAATCATCATAACAGACCGGCATTAGTATAGTAGCACAGATAAGAAGTAGGATTTTGACACTTTTTATTTTGTATTAAACGTTGTACTTTATTGTTTAATAAATAATTCAGTATTTAAATTAATTTTCAGACCTGACTTGAAGCGACTATCAGTGATTAGAATGCATTAAAATATAATCGTATTCTACTATTTTTTTTTTTGTAGTCTGTTGCATACTACATCGTGCATAATATACGCGTATTCAGTTTCCTACCTTATTTTGCCAAATAGTAATCACTTATTGACTTGATTTCTTTAAATCACCTCCTACGTTCGTAGTCCGTCCTCCGTGCCGTCCACCACCGAGCCTTATTACCTTCAGCGCTGGCATATTTAGGGACTCGGAAACTACTTATGTAAAATTGGACCGAGATTGAATCGAGAGCGAGACAAATTTGCCTCTAGAGCAGGATCGGGATCATGATTAAAAGGATAATTGAGTGATACACAAAATGAAAGAAAAGTTCTATCACGGGCGAAACAGCGGGCGGACGTGTCTGTCTATCTCTAATGTATTTGTTGAGACCATTTCAACGAGCCAAACATAAAACCTCTGCTGTAAGTTGGTGGAGGAGTTGGGTGCCCTGCAAATTCCAGGTGATGCTGTAGCATTAGTTCAAAATTAGATAGTATGTTTTAATATCATTGAAGTGATTAAATACCGAAATTTGACTCGATAAAACATGTGGGAGATGCTTACTTACATTTATCACCTAGAAAATAGCTGATAATCTTCAAATGGCTGAACAGATTTTCTTGAATTATAACTACGAACACATTGATTCAGTCATCTCTCAAACGAAAAATGCTAAATCGAAATCGGTTCAGAGGTTTGGGAGCCATAGCAGGCACAGATACGCTCGTCAAACTTATAACACCCCTCTTTTTGCGGTCCTCTATGAAGCTATTCTTCGCCTTTAGCTTCATGCCAATCTATTTTACTAATTGTGTCAAGTTTTGATAATTCACTTTCTGAACACTCTAGACAATTTTTGAAATTGATGAGCTTGTACTGTCATATGAATAATACAGGTCCCATGTTTTACACACGAAATAATTTCCTTCATAACGTATTTATAATGTTTTGGCGTCTAGTGATTTAAATGGAATACGCAATAAAAAAAAGAGCAGCGTGTATACAAAGTACGTGTTAAAAGTGAAACTTTTGGCAACATTAAATAAAATAAGTAAGATTGTCCGTCCATAAATAATCAGAGATACCAATTGAAGACTAAAGCAAAAGACAAAAATTGATGAAAGATCAAAAATGAGATATTTTAAGTATTCAAAGGATTGAGGCACATAGTATTAAAAAGATTGCTATAAAAAAATTTAAATTTAAAATTGTGATGAAATTTTGCATAATGCAGTAAAATAATAAATGAATACTAATAAAACAATATATTGTACAAATAATGTAATATTGTAGTCGGGTAAGAAAATAAAAACTATATGTACTTTTTATATTTAGAACCATTATGATAAAGGCTGTTTGAGCAATATACTTTTTTGCGTTTTATAGAAAAGCTATTTTAATTGATAGACAAATATGTGCAAGCATATAATGTACTCAAATGTGTCATTATTATTGTTGTTGTTATTATAATTATCAGTAAATTTTGTTTCTAATAATTAAAAATTTGTAGAAGTTATAATAAGAAATATACGTTTACATTCACTACAGCAATAGAGCATAGCATGCTTACTATTTTTGTCTCTTTCTTTCTGGCGATCTATGCGATTGCTCTCTCCGTCTTTTAAAAGGTAAAATCGTGACGGCTTCATCATCCCGCTAATATTATTATTATGTCGTGACGGTATTACGGTGACGGTATTGCCGTGACGCGAACTTGAAATTTCACTCTCAACGCGCCAACGAAGTATCACTTCAAAAAAAAAACGTTGCAACAAAAAGAAACAGCAATATTTTTTTCTCATTTTTAATCGACTCGCAAAATCGATAGATAAATTGCTATATAATTAAATAACACACAACCAAACTACTCTATGTCCATTGTAATACAACTTTGAAATTTTTTAGTATCAACAGAACACATATCGACTATCGTTCCGCAATTAAATTCAATTAATCCTTCACAATGAGACGCGCTCAAAATTAATGCATCAAGAACACGAAGGGTACACGTTCATTATTTAGTCCCTTTAAATCTTTAAGTCCTTAAAGGACATTAGGAGGCTTTGCTGCGTTATCGCAGCTCACAAAAGGGCTTTACCGATCTACCCTCGAACGGGCGCCCGCCCAATTATAACTCATCACTTGTATATTATGGTTAATGTCTATATTTCTGATTGGGGGTTTGAGGATTTTGTTCAGGTTGTGTCTAGTCCTTAATCTCTTTGCTTTGGTTATTATGTATTTATGTTTCGAAGTTCATTTCTTATAATAATTAAAATACACAGTGCTCGGTGCTTAAGAACAAATAACATTATATGTAAAACATTTGTAAACTTCCCAAACCTTAAAAATGAAATATAATACAAGCTATAAGTTTTACAATACCAACTTATGCGAAAATACTAACCATTCATTACATTCAATATATATATATATATATTGTAATTAAATTATATAAGTATATTAAACAATAAAGTTCAAAATTTTGTTAGTAATATTAAAAACGGTCAATTAATACATTTTTTAATTAAAATAACGACTGTGCCACCGAAAAAGCTATACTGAGATATACTATATTGAAAAGGCGGCCGCAGGCAGAATAACCTCCTTCAACTTTTATATCGCAGTCTACCGACTTTGCAGACAACTTTTACATCCATCTCGAACGCGGTTTCTGTTTAAATTTCTGTTTCCATACGGGCCCCCTTTTGATTTCGCTGGGGTGCCGCTCGCCTCTCCTCGATAACAGTCTCAGTTGCGATTCTTACTATATTTCGATTCCACTGCTATTCCTATTCAGAATAATCAAAAAGTCCTATGTGATTTGCCTTGACATAGACAATCCTTGTCTTTCACTTCGGGCTGAAGTCGCAGCCGGTTGAGACACTTTAAATAAAGAGTTAAATTTATTTTCGTTTTATCCACTAGAACATAATATTATTATCGTAGCAATATTTCCTAATCGTAAAGTATAAACTTAAATTTGGTACAGTACTTAACTTAAAATGAATAAGTTAAGAGAAATTTGTACGTTTCTGGATTTTGAGAAATCGTATTTTCATAACCTTCATTAATTTTAACTTTTTGTTTGCTACGTATTTATCACGTATTAAAATGGAATGAATTGTAAAAGTTATTTTAAAAATACTCACCTATTGGCGAGTGAATGCAACACGAATTTGACTGGTTTTAAAAGATTATCTTTTCTATTTCTTTGTTTTAAGCGTAAGTTGTTTCAATTTGTAAGAAAGTTGAAAATGTTTCTATACGATTTCGTCGTAAAAATAGAAAAAATCGTGGAAACGTTACGCACGAATGCAATAAAAAATTAATTTCGTGTGGGTGTTGACGTCCTCCATCTTTGTGCATTTTATGACGTTTGATCCTGATTTTACGGATCGTAAAAATTGCAATTTGCTGTGACGACGTATTTAATTCTCGTGGTTGTAAAACCACAAAACGATATTTTCGTTTATTGCACGGAACCACTTGACAGGGAGAGTACCAGCACTTAACTAGAATTTTAATTTATACTCCGAACACATCAAAAAGGCAAATATTAAGTTTTAATATCGCAAAGAGCTATATTAATGTAGCTAAAATGCTGAAATTTGTTAACATAGGATCTATATTTGACACATTTATGTCAATTGTATTTCAAGTTAACTGACCTTTCGATTATAAAATTTCTTATTCATGCTAAGGTCACTTGTCATACTTTCTCTTCAATTTTATTGAAATAAGTTAACTTATTGCATAAATTATACCAACTTACTAATCAAATGTATATGCAAATGAAAAAAAATATCAACAAAAAAAATGATTCAATAATATAATCATGTTACGGAAAACTTGCAATAAATAAATTAGAGCAAAGTATATTTAAAAAAATAGAATATTGACGAAAATGTGACTACAATATGAAATGATGTTTCTCTCATCACTTTGATGACTGCTAACTACATATCATCTACTTTTTTTAAACGTTTCTAGACCATGTTCATACCATCATCAAAATTGCAGAACCGTCCGAAAGAATGTATAAATTTATGAAACCCTAGCTCAGTAGTGCAATGCCGCATCCACGAAACAAAAGGGTAGCACGGCACTCAAGCTAATTGTGCCATTTAAACATTGTCCGGCGACAATTACACAATCGGTCTGTGGAAACCGCTCTCTTAATGACGGCCTTGCATTACATGTACGGAATTACATTCTAAAAGCAAAAATAATATATCTTAAAATTTCCTGTGGCGTATGGAGGGCCCAAAGTTTGGAATACCTCAGTCTGAAATAATAAGAGAGTGTGGAAAGTTCTACCTCGGCAGTGAGCTCATACAAACTAAGTTTATTTAATAATTATATAGGAACTAATATATCGATTATAATAATTTTTGAAGTGTGAGTAACTGCTCATGGATCCATTTTAGAAATTTTAGAGGTTGGATACAGTTCATAACCGGAAGGTGGTGACTATTTTGCAGTTTATGTTATTGGATATTTATAATTTAATTTTTGTTGTGTATTAGTAATTTTTAAAATAGATTATTAATTTAGCCATATCTTCTGTTTCTATTAAGCTCCCTTTTTTATTATAGAAATAGTCATGCGTTTATAGTTGTGATACACATCCAGTAGACTTGTTGTTTATAGAGTTAAATAATCCACTTGTTGTTCCTAAAGTATTTGCTGATGCGGTTACATTAACGTCAACGTAAGTATTAAAGAATAAGTCATTTTTAATGATAGTTTGGAAAAAAAAAATTATGATTGTTTACGAGCTTAAAAATCATTACAAAAGTATATAACCCACATTGAGCAGAGCAAAAACTTATTTGTCTTCCGTTTGGACATAAAGAGACTTCTTCCAATCACCCCGAAATGTAACAATTGCCTAGTCGCACTTCGTTCGACCAAAAACGAACACATTAACCAGTTCTTCGTGTGGTATCATAAACGATTAAATAGATAATAAAGGTAGTCGTATGTTGTGATGTAGATCGTAAGAGGGCACGTCGGTCTCGGCTGTGGCACGTTTTATTTGTATTCAGGAGGAAACTGGAAATTTTACTTTATTTTTCATGTGCTCAATATTTTCTTATCTGCGATCTGGTTTACATCTAATTTTCTATGAGACCATAAACGGGAACGTATATCTTAATTTATTCAGTAAACGGCGTGTTTTTCTTAATCTTCCGAAAACTTTGTCGTCGACGCCTCGGCGACACCGACGCAGTGCCCTAGACGGATCGATGCGGGCGCGCCGGCGGGTCTGTCGCGCGCGGACGGCGCGCGGCGCCGGCGCCGAGGGCGCCCGCTGGCGTACTCCGGCCGCCGGCGAAAGCTCGGGAATGCTGTGGGCCGTACGAAAATACAGAAACGCGTGCGCGACTCCGGAGCTAGAAAGATAAGCGGGACGGTCTGAAGAAATGGCCCGTAGGGAGAACGTGAGAGAAGACAGGTCATGCCGAGACGAAGTGGATAAACTTTTGAGAATCGGGCGTCTCGCAGCGGTGTACAAAACGCTCGATAAAAACTATTCTGAATCTGGATATATTATACAATGAGACGGCGAGCATATTAATGGTTATCAGGGACTGAAAGAATTGATTTTCACAGTAACCAAAGGTCCACATAAAGCAGGACTTATATCACCGGTGTTATGTAGTATTATGTACCACTGATATGGTGAACACGTAATAAATAAAAGTTCGTTGTTGAGAGTACTATTAGCTCCGTATATAAGAGCTTTCTAACTGTACAACTTTCGGGTCTGAACGTGACCACTGACGATCTGACTTAAATCGAAGTGAGGAATTGGAAAAATGGGTAACAAAGATCTTGATTTTGCTAAAAAAATACAAAACATGCAAAAGTAAACTTTGGTTCTTCATGTTACTAATTTTAATTTAATTCTCAATTGCCGTTACACGATTTATTAACATTTGTAACACAGAAAAAAATATTAAAGATACCTCATTCAAAACATAAATTTACCGATTTAAATCTTCAAATATTGAACAAACATTACTATTCAAACACTTCAAAGTGCTGGTTGGATTTTTCGAAATCAATTATTTTAAACACAAAAAAAAAGCTATTATTGTTGCATACAAACTATAAAAATGAGCGGAAGCGGCTATCTAACGTACATTACCGCGGTGTAACAAAATTTCTAGCCGACTCTTAGCTGTGGCTTCCAGTGTTGATTACGTTTATGTTTATGTAATTAGAATTAAAAATATATACATAACATAAGGAAAATTAAAAAATTACTATAAATTATGGTACATTAATAGTGCGTTTTAGGTGAATTTCGGTGTTGCCAAAAAGAACGTTGTCCTTGCACCATCATTGAATAATACAAAGTTACACGCGCCGTGAGCGTATTTATAAAGGACGCCGCCCACTACAGCGACAGAATTATTTTGAAGCCCTACCTCTGAGCTTGTTGTGTTGTCGAACGTTTTGTATAGTCTTTGCCAAGTTAGGGGAATGTTAATTAAAAAGAAAGCGATTTTGAATTAAAAAACCCAATATAAAACCCTTTTTGTAGGAATCCGGCGAATTTTTGATGTGGTTATTACGTCCAAAATCTAAAGAAGAAAGACTGAATGGAGAATAAAAAATTGTTCTAATCTTATTAGAACAAAAATATCTATATTTCGTAGGTAATGGAATGACACTTAAAATACGTCATTAATGAATTCTTTTCGTCATTACCACCCATTCTAAATGCTGATTCCACCTTGAGAAGAATGGACAATTTTTTACTCATATACACAAAATATTAAATGATGAATAAAATTGGAACAGCACTTTTAAATAACATGGAGCAACCTAATAACCGAGCAGTTTAATCCCATGGGCCTTAGCCACATAACTTTGAATTCATAAAACGAGAAATTTTGAATTTAAACTGGGGGCATTATTACAAAAGCGCACACACTGCTCCTTAAATGATTTGTTAGTTTTACTGAGTCGGGTTTTATGGGCAGTAATGTCGTTCTTATGGCTAGTGTTAGTGTAATGGATGTCGTTCCTTTTTTGGAACGATTCTATATGTCTCTTGACATATACCAGGTTTTCAAGTACGTAATGTGTTGGTAAAATTAGGATAATAATGTCCTTAATTTTTTTACTGAGAAATACTATTGGTCTCAAATTATAAATAGCAGGAATAGCTCGCTTCTATAGCATGAAAATTGTACTAATATCGAATGCATGACCCCTATAATAAAATTCATAGGTCATGAGAAAATGAAAGGAAAAGTTCTGTATCTATTCATATGAATATATTGTAACTACGCACATATTATTATGTGTATTACTACAAATAGCTTTTGACTGGTTTTCACTCTCAATTGGAGGATTTCTTCCGAAAGGTTCACATGTACAATACATGCAAATTTATTAAAAAAAAAGAAACAGAAAAAAAATGATTTTTCGTACTTAAGCCTTAAAAAAAATCTATTGTCGAGGACTTACATTGCTAACGCTTGCTAAATCTTAATTATGCTTTACGTCAAAATTACACTATGGAATTGTATATAATAAAAACTCCTACAAAAAATTCTGCAATGTTGTATGATTATCTCTTAAAGATGACCCGCAGTAATAGTTTTTATCTTTGCATAGTTTTAATCGACGAATTTATATTATGTTATAATAGGTAATTGTTCATTAAAACTATGACCAATAATATGTATTAAAGCTTAGCGAATTATATATGTTAGTTACCTTGGGCATTTATTGCAGATAAAAATGCTCTTTACAGCAGCTAGTACTTAAAAATAATTATATGTGTTCGTTCCTAATCCGTTCGTACATCCTTCATCCGTTTGAATTGAAACTTTGATGATGTGTTCACGAAAGGAAAAGTTTTTGGGAAAAAGATACTAACGTTTGTTTCTGATTTCATCCCAATACTTTTACTATTGAACCGAACTATGCTACTTATTTTAAAAACCCTTTCACTACTAAAAACCTACACTGCCCTTGAGTGAAATAAGCTATACTTACATTTTTCCGCCTTTGTATAAATCAAAACCATGATCAACAGCGGAGTTAGAATCGAAAATCGAATAGGAATCGAAATCGAGTACGGACTGCTTTCGGAATGGACAACGAGTCTAATCGATGTAACAGACGAAGGAAACTTTTCAATGTCTATACGCGCAAAGCCGCGAGCGGTAAGCTAGTGGATGATAAATCAGAATTCAGAGGCGAAAGTAATGTGCTGATGCAAGTGATGAATGAACCCCCCGCGCGAGAGCGGCGCGCCACCGCGGCGACGGCCGTATCGATTGGGCTCTCAGCTGATCGCCGAGTGGCACCCGACGATGCTGCTTATCGGGGATGTTTAGGCTCGGCTTCTGCGATAGGGGGTGGGGTGGTCATCGGTATCCATGAGAAAGGCGAGGAAAGAATAGATTATGGAATAGTTTATCAACTTATCGTGTCACGTCGGCCGTATAACAGTGGTGGCATTGTTCATTTTTAGCTAGTGCGATAATTTATTTTTAGTATTCTGGACAAAAGCGGTTGTGGGATCCCTTAGGTGCCCACCCATTGCCCATCTGTTTGTCGCTGGTGCTTATTTCCGATAGCGCTTGACTTGGAAAGTCGACATTCGGTTTGAAGGTAGGAATCAGTGTTCTAATTGTAACCGTCCGTTTTTCAAACTTAAATCGTAACTCTGGAAGTTCCGTTTAAAAACTATAATAACAAATGGCTAATAACTAATACAATGGAAAATTAAATTTTATTTATTTAATTATTATTACTTACAAATTAATTATTAAGTAATAATTAAGTTATAGCTTACTAGTCCAATATTCAAATGTATTTGTACAAAAATTGAAGTACAAAGATTGGACTGAAATCTCACAGTTCTGTTTTTTAGTCAGAGTTGCTCAAGGATAATACAATATTTTGGAGTGCAAACTAATTTATCTCAAGCTGTTTCTGATCTGATGCCTGAATAAAGTACAATGTTAGAAAAATACCATGGCATTTTTATTATGTTTAAAACTGCAACGAAGTATTTGAAATTGAAGATATTTCAAATACTTTAATACATTTCAGTTCATATCGAAAATGATAAAAGGAGAAAATTGTAAAACGGTTGACCTTGCAGGCCATCCTTAAAACTTTCCCCTGTGATATTTATCGATATGTTTTTGAGCACCTCGAGTTTGAATATATAGTTTTCCCAAAGCTTAAAGACTTATTTCTAAGCTTTTTGAGTTCAAATATTTAAAAAAAAAACTGGCCAAGTGCGAGTCGGATTCGCACACCGAGGATGCCGTACAAACCTGTAGGTATACGAGTTAAAATTCACCCATCACGACAAGCGAGTCATATTTATGGTACTTTTTATTACAAAATTAAATCCATAACATTACAATGTGGAAAACTGGAGGAATATAAATTTAAAACAAAGGTCTTTTGTCGTTTCTGTAATCCTTTATTTTATTAGATAATTTTAGTATTTATCATTTATTACATAATATAATTGAAATACCTACACTAGCCTTGCAGCATTCTTGCAAAAGTTTTTTTATCAAAGTTATTTATTTACAAAATGTTTTAATCACTATTTAGAAATCTGGTTCAAAAATACTAGTTAAGTATAAAATTTGAACTAGATCTGTAAATGGTAACTGAAAAAGGTATGAATAGTACCACATTGAACATTGAAGTTCGAAAAAACGTTATCTATAGTTGTACTATAATACTTCTTGTACTGCTGGTGGTTATTAACGGAAACATGTTTATGGATGAAAAATATGCGGAAATTTTATTTGGGGATTCATTCTAAAATCGATATTGAAGTCTCCCACAACAATCAGACGAGAACATGAAGTATACTTATTGAGGTTGCTGCCGTATATTGTTGTATTTATGCACTCTATTGCAACATTAATTTGACATTGTGGTGACTTAAATACAGTTATCATCTGACATTAAACATTTCAAAATGCAAGCATTCACAATGGTCGTTTGCAGAGCCTGGGTTATTTAAATAGTACCTTTTACATGATCCATCGGCATCCTTAAGATTGCGACGTACATACGCGATACAATGTTGTCCCCTCCCCATACACAGAGATAAGTCTCGGTCAATGCGGTAACTACAATTATGTTTATTATTTTTTTTTTACAGCCTAAAGGCAATTGACCTAAATATTTGATATGAATTTTAACTTGATACCTCTATCGCTTTATGAGGAAAAGAGTATTAAGTTTATAATTATTAAAAAAAATACCTATGATATTACTAAAATTTATGGTTTTCGCAATTTTTCCTTTATCTGTGCTATAAGACGTTGCTTCGTGCCAAATTTTCAGATTCTGAGTTCACGGGAAGTAACCTGTAGGTTTTGATTCCCGTATGCGTGTCGAAAATTTGCGGCATAAACGGCTGTATCTTTTGATTGCGTTGGCTTAGAAGTTTGATTTTTTTCGCAGCTCTAAGAGACGTAAACTTGAGTATATGAAATGAATTTCAGCTTGATACCTCTACGAGTTCCTGAGAAAAAGGGTCTTGACAGACAGTCGGACGGACAACAAAGTGATCCTATAAGGATTCCGTTTTTTCCTTTTGAGGTACGGCACCCTAAAAAACGGTTGACCTTTTAAGCCGTTCCTGAAACTTTTTGCTACTTTCGAACTAAAGATCTTCAAAATTATACCTTGCATAGATTATTGAGTTTGAGCTCAAAAATCAATTTTCGTGCCTTTCCAAACTCTCCAAGCTTAAAAATATAATCTTAATACGTTTTCAGTTCTTCGCGTTCAAACATCTAAGAGTATTAAAAAGAAAAAGCCATTTTTATTCATTTTTAAACTACGATATATTTATCGATTACCTTGCAACTTACCATACAGTTTTTTAAGCAACGCAAGTTAACCATTAACAAACATCAATCAAAAAAGAATTTTAGAAATTATTTAAAAAAAAACACTTTTCGTTTCGTTAACAATATCTTTCAAAAAAACAATACGGACGAACGCACGCACGCACGCACGCACACACACACAGACATAAGTACATATATAACTCGGGAAATAGTCAAAATAGATTCATAGGATCCTAAAACGATCAGATCTGATAAAAACTCAACTTTCAAAAATACGACTGGCGACAATAATTTTCACACTACAAGTTAATTCAGGTCTTTATGTTGGTCATCACCATGCGCCTGTCGTACAAGAAAACTATTTGTTCTATATCTTAATAATTATGCAAGGAATTGCTGAAAGTATTTAACTCAATAGCAGCAACCGAAGGAAGGTTTGAAGATCCTGGCAAGTTCTGTATAATCACAAGAATTGGTGATTTCAACTAAAAGTTTAAAAATGGTAATGAATTTGTAGCATTGATTTTGAACGAATCTGTTGTCTTCGTCAAAGAAATTGAACAAATCGCCGTCGTCAATCATCATTAAAAATTAATATGTGCACATATTATTTTTTAATATTAGTTAATAAATTATTAAGTCTTGTGAACAGAATTAGTAAAGGGAATGAATAAGGTAAAAAAATAATATACCGTGAACGATAACGATATTGTAACTTTAATTAAAAAGTTAACGAAACGAAGGACTAAATACATTTTTCTTTTAAGCCTTAAAAAATATTACCAATGCTTCTTAAGTATTCAGTAATATAATAATGAATCAATCCACTTCTTCAATCAAGTTTTGAAACGACATGGATGTGATGAACACATTTCGGTCAAATAATAAAATTACTACTGCCTTCTAAACGGATATCTCGACAATTTTTAAATTACACGACACATGTCCAATAGGACTTAATCAAAAATTTCCCATCAAAGTCCACGGAGAGTAATTTTAATTAGAGCCGCAAGGACGCCGTTTTAATTCGCCCGCCGTCGGCGGCGAGATTTAATCTGACTTCAAAGGCCGGTCATTAGCGCTCCATACCGGCTTCCTTTTGATAACTTTTTCAGTCATTCGATGCTCTTGCCAGCTTGGAAACTTAATAGGTTTCCTTGAATTGAAAATGTACTGTTAATAAATAGCGAGCAGCGGCGGCTGGGTGGTCGAGAGCTACGTCTTCGAACCGGAAGGCATAAGGGTCTGAGTCCCACCACGGGAGAATTCGCCAATTCAACGCCCATTTAACACCACTGGCTATGTTGTCACGGCGTCGATGGTAACGCTTGTTGTGTGGTGGCTCGCGACCTGCGCTGGGCCGACGCGGAAGGCTGAAGCTCGAAACACATATTTCAATCTGAAATGCAGGGGCCGTTGAAGAAATAGCTCGGCCGTGGGCCATATGCACGCTTGTTGTTCGTTTATATAACTCAAAAAATTACTTCCAAAAAATTTTTGTTTTGTTTGGTTGATGAGAGAAGTGATGCCTTATGTTTTGTGAATAAGTTAATTATTGCTTATAGTCGTTGTTATGAGTAAAAATAATTTAAAAATTTTTAGTGTATGTCCTATAGTTTAGTTCGTATTTCTCCTATAATTTAGATGCTCGTATCATTCCAACTAGAAAATCACAATATTACTATGGAAATACAGTATAAGGATCTAGACGGTTTAAATTAATAAATGCGAATACAAAATAAAAGGTATATATACATTGTTGTGCCTACTAAAAAATTACAAATTTCCTTATAAATTTATTACTTTATACAAAGACCATAAGTGTAATCAACCATTTCACTATATAAAAAAAATACCCGTACGATTTATATCTACCGAAAGCAATAAAATCGCGCCGCTGGCCGCTGATGGATCCGCGCGCTGTTGACAGAGGCCTCATCTCGCCGAGTGCTCCTTCATAAGCGCTAATGTGGCCGCAGAGCACTCTAGGGTTTGATGTTTTATTTTTTGTAATTATGCGGAAATACGACGAGTAAATGTAACTGTAAACAAGTCCAAATAAAATTTTAAATTTAAAAATGTTTGTATAATTTGATAACTGCTCGCCCCGAAACCTAAGAATTATTTCGAAAATTCGCAAATTTCACTGCAAGCTAGGCACGACTTGTCTTACTGAAGGAACGTTGTAGCTGAAAATCGATTCTCTATCGCCTTTCGCAATTCCGGTGTTACCGTTTCAGGTTCAGGTCTGTTTATTATAATTAAGATTGTCGTACTAAAAAGGTGACAGCGATTGTCACCGCTTAAATATTTTGTCACTGAACGAACACAAGCGTCGTTTGAGATACTTGTACACCACGATGATCAAATCACAAATAGTTTTAATAGTATAAGATAGTGCGATAGGCTTGTTTTGTGTTAAGTTAGATTCGCCCTATTTGGTAGAGCTTACAAATTTTCTTATTGTTGAATAACTAATAGTAATAATTAATAGTACAACAAAAGAACCTAACAATAATAGCACTAAAAAACTTCAGATTCAAAACCGTTATAGGCAGAGTGAATTAGTTAAAACTAACATAAAACAATAGAGACGCATTAAAATACGACTAATTTTAAAACATAAAGTAGTGTTTAATTTAATAGATATTAACATAGATTTATACAAAGAAAATTGTATACAAAAAATTACAACACTTCTATAATAACCTTAATTAAGGTATCTCTTTTAATTTAATAGAAAATAATTAAGACCACTTGTCTTTTTATATTTCATTTTGATCAACTCTACATGCAGCTGCCACACCAAAGCTAAACTATTACGAGAAGTCATTGGGTGGCCATAAATATTTTAAATACACTACAACACGTCTTAGGGCATACATACATCTTTTCGGGTCAGCATATTCGGTTCGGCATTGTTTTTTCTCGCGGCAAAGCCGGGCGGCATTGTCTACTACACTTCAGACAGGCGCGGCGTACGGCTAACGGTCTGTCCCGTTCAGGTTCATTTGGATGTGCCGAAGCAATTCGAGTAAGGTCGATGGGCATGGTTCTGGTTGCATTCGGTTTGGCAAAACAGAGTCGCTGGATCGCTTTAAGAAATGGACGTACTTTGAAGTGGACAGAAGGAAAAAACGATTCAGTTTACCGAAGTGTACATAGATCTCCAAATTTACTCAACATCTTCGGAGCTTTCTTTATTTAGCGTTATTAACAGAAGTTACTAGGAAAGCTGCACACAACTATGTTTTCGTCGACCCCCAACATAACTAGATAGTTCTTTTATTCTTATTAGACGATTGTAAAAAATCGAATAACACAAGCCGCATATGCGTGTACGGCGTTCCAATTAGCCAGGCGGAAAAACGCCGATGGTTGAGGCTGTTTTGGGCAAGCCATCTCCGCGCATATTTCGGCATGCCGAATTATGCTGACTCGAACAGACGTGTAGCAGCTCTTACGAAAACTGTTCTGTATGTCACATGTTCAAGAAGTGGACGTCTCTATGATGTTCGCTGCTCTGCGCCGCCGGCGTTCCACAGCAGAGGCACATTCGCGCGTTTGAGCGCCCGCTCGGCGCCGCGGCCGGCGGCACTAATGTTCCGCTTGTTCAAATATTGAGTCTATTATTGATCGCACGTAGGCGCGCGTTCGAGTGCCTGTCGATATTACATCTCGTGCTTTGGCCGGCCTTATTGGAAAAGTTAGGGCTCAGCCCGCAGAAATAACAGAAACGTTTAATAATACAGTCGATGGGCAACTTTGTCGTCGGCAAAGGGTCAGATTTTAAAATTTCAACTTGAATTTCATATTTTTTAAACTTTGTATCGTTTAGAGTGAAATATAAAAATATTGTATTTTATTATAATATCTGTTAATAAAGAGGAGCAAACAAAAAGCAAAGCGACTTAAAAATAATTATGTCATGAAACAAAAATAGGAAATAGTTCTTGTCCTTTTATCCTGGACCGCTACCAGAACGTGACGTTGCTATTCTTATTACCCTTTTTTCCTAATTGGAGCATTATAGGTCTTTTATTTCGAATTATGCTTCAATTATTACGAATATTTTATAAAAAAATCTTCTTTTAAAATTAAAACGCTAAATTATATAAGGCCGGGAAAAAGTTTTTTTGTATTTTATATACAAATTAAAGAAAAATTTTCGATATATTTTATTGTTATTTAATTATAATATATACGCCATCAATAACTTGTCATATTGTAGGTAAGTAATATGATCCCATTGTTGTAAAATTTTGGAATTTCTGGTCGGAAAATAGCGACAACTAATTTTGACAGTCTTCTCTTGATGTTAACCTGACAATACTTAAAGAATTTGAAAGAGATCGAAAATTCAAGGGTTGAAGGTTAAGCCTATATAGGTAGTGGATGCATTAACACTTCTCAACCAAGTTCTCTCAATATTTTCTGAGCTGCTATAAACGTGTGCGGTCTGGCGTTAACATGGTGAAAAACTAAATTGTTTCTGTTGATCAATTCCAGCCATTTTTTCTCTACTTCTTGTTTGAGTCTGATCAGTTGTTGGCAGTAGAGATGCATACTGATGCATTTGCCTGGCGGTAAAAGCTCACAATAAACATTGCCCTTCCAATCTTACAATACACATAGCATCGACTCATCGCGAGTTAATCTGAGTTTCGCTGTAGTATGTGGAGCTTGCTTGCATTCTTACCATGATCTTTTTCGCACTTTCTTATCATAGGTCATTTTTCATCGCCAGTGACAATTTTTTTTCTAAACAGTTAGGTCTCTATTTTATTCCAATAGAGAATCTTAAATGAGTACACGATTCATTAGATTCTTTCAGTGAGCTCGTGTGTGACCCGAGTGTCGAGTTTCTTTTGGACACACAGACAGGCAGACATCACGCGGAAAGTGGTCGAAATAGAGTCCTAGAACTTTAAAACGTCAATGTCTGGTGAAAACTCAATTTTTGATAATTGGGGTCAAGAAAAAAAAGAAAGTTCCCAAATTTATGACTTTAATTTAATTTTCTTAGAGTGAAATTAAAAATACGTGTTATTCACTACGGAATCTTAACATATGCAGTGGTGTGCTTTAAACTCTCAATTTAAATAATTGGCTGTTAAAGTTAAAAACGAAACACGACAAAATACGTTGTTTTAAATTCACAATTGGGAATTGATTAAGTTAGTCTGAAAGATGCGTCACAAATGCGTCTAAATTTATCGATATCTAGACATGTTTAGTTAAGCAGTTAAACTATAACATTTAGCGATTTACTATTCCAAATGAAAGTTTGAAGCACACCACTCATTCACTTTTATTTCTTATCAATTATGTATTGTTTATTATCGATTATATTTGCTACAGAATGCCAGTCCGACTTTATATTGACCGGCTTTTTTATATTTCAATTCTGTTTTTAATCAACTGAGAAAATTTGTAACTTTCCTACGAAAGAAAACATTCATTTCGCGAATTACTATGATTTATAACGCCATGAATATTAAAATATAGTATGGACGTGGTAATTTTTATTTAAACTTTGATGGAAAAACGTGTCAATAAAAATTTTAATGTATATGTTTACTAAGGAAACAATGTCTTATTTTATTGTATAAAATTTTGTAAAGAATGGCTCTATATTTATTAACTTAATTTTACAGACATACTTAAGAAAAGTGAAGATATGAAATACTTTTGTCCTGTACTTAAAAGCAAAATCCTATACTCATTTTTTCGAAATATATTGAATAAAAAATAATTAATACTCGATCGTAGTGCGTCACGATATTACATTCATTAATCCAATAAGCAATCTCAATAACATAATTTTATAGGCAATTCGTTTGTTATGTAACGAATCTAAATTATAAATCTAGGTTCGTCACATCTAGAAAAACTGATTTGAGACACCAGTAAGGAATAGTAATCAGCGATATCATTCATCAGATCGATCGCCCATGTCCTGGGAGCGGCCTCGTATTGCGGCGTCCAGATAGCGGTTACCATTCTAAATTTTTTTCGTTAATGATTATACGAACTTTATGCTATTTTTTAATAATTCACATGTTCAAATATCATATGTGAAGCAAATAAAAGATGGCCAAGAAAATTTAATACTATAGTTGTTTCTTATTGTCAAACATATTATGTTATTTTCTTTTACTGATTATTTTAATTAAAACTAATTCCATTGATTATATTATTTCAAAATTCCAATGATAATTCAACTCTACTAATTCTAAAATGAAATTAGTTGTCATTATGAGTAAAATGTTTATTCTATTTTAAGAAACGTCTGTATTGTACATGATTTACATATGTAATGTTTAAATTTGATAAGAAATGCCGACTTCTGTCGCCTATTATAGCGGAAAAAGACTTTTGCTTCTGACATTAATAGTTCTGGGTTTGATTACGCAAATTTTGAGTAAATCTTTCGATTTTTACAAATCGCAATCATAATTTTTCATTACATTCTATTATATATTGCACACGGCAAATTTATCAGCTCGAATCTTGTGCAACCGTTGCGTCTGTCGCATAAAAGAAAAGAAGCGACGAAAATCAATGCCGCGCCATCCGACGAGCAGACTCGGTTTCGCACCCCCGAGCCGTCTCTGTCAATTAAAGGCGAAACTTCGGCCGCCGTCGGCGCGTCCCGAGATTACATTTTAGATAATGGGCCCGTAATCACCTCGGTGATTTATCACTCTCGTGTCGCGGACTTTCCTCTCCATTAAGCAGATTTCGGTGCAACCCTTTCGTCTACCCTCTCGGAGGGCGGGTGCATGCATGTATGCAGGCGTTTTGTCGCGCGGTGGAACTTTCTTTTTAGTAAAAAATCCATATGCAAACTCTGTAGTTTTAGGCTATAGCTAAAACCTCTCGATTGTTCGCAAAACTGAAAAGATTCTCGTATAAAAATGGTTAAGTTACAAATATAGCTGTCTGTAAGTTTTTGAACTTAAAAATTTAAAAGACGTTTAAGCCTTCAGGCCATCCCTGAAATTTATTGTTAATGTGGAACTAAAACAGTTTAAAAATAAAGTGGTTATAAATTAATAAGCTAATCAAGCACAAAAGATTGATTTTAATGCTTTTTCACAGCTCCGAGCTCAAAATTTAATTCTAATTTTGAGTTATTTGCCATCGAAAATCGGTATAGATTATTAAAATTTTCTATTTCTTTTTAATTTTTAGACTGCGATATCTTACAAACAAGTGGGTCGATTTTCGTTTGCTTTCTAGCATTCGACGCGGTTTTTTTTAAGCAGAAAAAGATAGTCAAGTACCAAACATAAAACTGTCAAGAAATTTTCAAGCAATTTTGAAAAAGCCCGATTTTACAATTTTTTTAATGATGTCTTTCGAGCGATTGTACCGATTTCAATGTAGTTTTCGAAGATTGACATTGTTTTTACGTCGAAGAGATAGTTATATTTTAGAATTTATCTGTAGAATAACATAGAAATATTCTTAAAAATAGTGAAAAAATTTTCAGTACTCACAAACAAACATTACTCGGAATGTGGTCAAAATAATTAATAAAACCCTAAAACGTCAATATCTGATGAAAACCTTATTTTATAAAATCGGACTGAAAATAGTATCCCCCCAGTCTATCAAAATTTTTGAATTTTCCTAAAGTATAACATCCATATAACATGTTTTATATAAAATCATTGATCTTGTATTAAATATTATTGCTAGTAGCATTACGAACTTATAATGACATTATTCGATCATTTGTCCAGTGTGACATGCATGTAATTGTCAAAGCGGCCGCTCCATTGCAGCACACGCCGCGCCTCCTTCCGCCGCCCGCCAAAGAAAAGTTTTAAAAAGTATGAAAAAATTCTCTACTATGGTTGAAAATTTTCATATCGATATCGGCAAACTGTGACGCGTGTGATCTGCGCATGTATTGATGCGTACGTCAAATACCATAAAACTCGACATCAGCTCTTCCTATGGTACAAACTAAACTAAACCATCCAGAGACCAAATTAAACACACAAAATTCATCATAATCGATTCAACCGTTTAGAAGGAGTTAAGTGACTAACGCACGCAAAGAAGAATTATGTATACAAAGATTTTCCTTAATTTAAATGAATTTCAATCGAATTATCATTTGTTGTAAACGAAGCAACTCAACAATTACATTTTACATTTACAAAGAATTTAAATAAAACATCGCATTTTTTTACAATAGTCTTTGTCTCTTTGTTTTACTACTTACTAGTTATTATCACAAAAAATATAATTTCGATTGCAATGACTTAAAGTTCTTACTCATTTTTATCGTATACTAAATATTATTACCCTGTCAGTAAAAGGTCATACTTCATCATCCACATTATTCTCCAACTAAAACGGAAATGAACGCGGAAAGCTCTGCCAGCGAGAGCTTTCGTTAAATACAGGAAGAGTAACGAGGCAACAATTGACATGCATTAGCGTCACTTCCGGTCCGCGCGCCCCCGACCCTGTTACCGGGCGGAAATTTGATCATACTTCTACATGCCCTTAGGATCGACTGTGCTGCAGGATATATAATTGTTTGAGCGTATTTTCAAAAAGATTTATATTTTTATGTGACAATAGAGGCGTATTCCATTAAATTTGTGAGACAATATTTTCACGCGAATTTCCGTATCAATAAAACGACATCAAACACAGAAATTATTTATGAAATAGGAGTTTCACAAAGCATTTGCATTAGAATTGGTTACTTTTTAAAGAAATAAACAGACATGTAATATTTGTACATCTGTTATTTACTAATTTTGTAATACTAGTCTGTAGTCAATATATAAATATAAAAAATAAAATAAAGTGAGTGACAATTGTCTAATAACAAAGTTAGAGATATTTTGACAATGCTCATCGTTCTTACGGAAAATAAGCACGTTGCTTCATCCATGTTTTTTATCTATTTGTCTATCTGCTTGCTTGTATGATTACTACGAGCCTTCGTTCTACTCAGAAGTCACCGGACTTCTATTAATACTAGTTGAGATTCGGTATAGTAATGAAAGTTATTTGTTTACATATTTTAATGGTGGAAAAAATTCACTATTTATAATAAAAAAAACACGCAGCATTACAAGAAATCAAAATACTTATATTTTTGTTACTTATATTTTTTTTCATTTATAGTATTTTAAAGAGGAAAACGAGCTTGCGAGCTACCAGAGAGAAGGTAATCATCGCCACCCGTGGACACTCGCAATCCCAGAGGAGTCACGAGTACGGCCTCTCGGAATGGGATATATAATGGAGAAAGGGACAGTAAGTAAGTTGACGGTGAGAGCAGTTGCCCACCAAAACCAAAACTCCTACTCACTGGACGAAAACAACAGGGGAAGCGGTTACTTCACGTGTGTATTCTGTGAGAGTGTGGTTCTCACCGTTGAGCCAGCCCATTTCCTCGTTGCGGCCGCGTTGACCGCAACTCTACTCATAAGAAACTCAAATGATATTTAGTGACGACATATTACTGAAAAGGGCACAATTTAACATCTTATATTTTATTACCATTAGACTCATACCCGAAAATGTGGGAAGGAACAAGAGGTGTCGTGAGACTTACGGTTCCAACGAAGTTGCTTTCGCTATATATTATGGGGCTTCACTCACATGGACATGAATGCGTTCCTTCATCTTTTATACGGAAAGACCAAGCTGTTAGTCCTAATCGCATTCCCGCTTTCAGCGGTAATTCCGGCGCTGTTCTTGGTTCGATCCCGATCCCCGATCGTGATTGCATCATTATTGTAATCTCGAAGCCACACTTGTTCCGTTCTCAATTTTGGTGCCAGTCCTGGCTCTCAATTCTGCTCTCTGTCTCGCTTTCGATTCTAACTGTGATCGGTATGCGATCATAGTTCGAATTCATACGAATCCAGGGCAAATGCTAGTGTTAAAATAAAATATAGGCTGTATTACTCTGAGATAGTGTAACTTTCTATTGTAAAAGGATTTTCATATTTTATACAACCCCACTCCTCCCTGAGGGTAACCCTTTATTTAACATCTGATTTAAATGAAGCATAACCTATATTTTATTTCAAGTCTAGATCTATGTACTTGCAAAAATCGTATTAAAATCCATTCACACAGACAATAATTTAGAAATCGTAGTTCACTATTATTATTTTTCTCCCGTCGTCCCCTCTTCATTTTTTATACATGACTTCAATGCCCAGACACAACCGATTCTACTGCATTATTGAGTACAGATTAAATAACATACATAATGTCACAGATTAACATCATTTAAAAGTAATGAAACGAAAAATGAAAAGTGAAATATATGAAGGAATGGTAAATAAATCTGTAATTAAAATTTATATTTTAAAATCATGAATAAAAACATTTTACAATCTTTAAGTATTTGAAAAAGTCCAACAGCTATGAATACCATAAAAAGCAATTTCTAACGTAATTCAAAATAAATTGTTTAAATATTTTTTATTTTCTATCATTTTTTTAATGAAACTACGTGATTTTATCAAAGAAATAAAATCAAGAGTTTAATTAATTATTTTAGGAAAAATATTCATTTAAGGAAAATTAGTTAGATGAGAGTTAATTATACATTATCAAAAGGTATTAAATGGTGGCATACGAGTCTCGTACCACGTTGCTTAATTACCTAGCACGCTTTAACAAGAGAGAAAGAAACAAAGTTCCTGAGGGTCGAATGGAAAGGACGCAACGCATTTTCCTTACGTGATGGTTTCTCTCAACCTCACGCTAGTCTCGTTGAGGAACTTTGTTTCGAAAATAAAATACCCCCTTCTTCACTCAGAAATAAATAATCATCCAAGCGATATGAAATAGCTTATAATCGTATGACGTCATAAATATTGCGATATTACCTTTCTCAAAATATACGAAAAAACTTATTCCTACTTTTAAGCTTCTAATCTTAAAATAGATTGCGGATCTCGTGGTAAAAGATTTTATGGTCTTATTTTTTACATGGTTTATATGGTCTTATTTCATATACTAGTTATAATCACAAGTGGATTTTGTACTGACAGTACAAAACTGCCCAACATGATGATTACTACAACACGATTTCTTGGGTTTTAGTAATTATCATGGACCAATTTAACGGGTCTACATTTATAATTTCCAATTCTTACATTATGCCTGCGCGGCTGTGGGCATGGCCCACCCCGAGCACTTCCAGTCGCCCGCCGTGAACACGCAATCAAGCGACCAATTTACAAACAAATAAGTATCCGGAGATCGATCCGCGCCCGAAAGCCTTCAAACGCGCCTCGAAAGCACCGACAAAGCTCCCGCAAAGGCTTCCATCGAGTTGGGGTTGACACAAAGCTCTTTCCCGCCAAAGGAGTCTCCTGCGCCTGTAGCCGGGACTCTGCGAATGCGAACAATGTTATATGTGTATATACGCAAAGCAGTAAAGCTGTCGTGAAGTTGTTATTTTTGTACATACAATTGACAAAAAAATTTGATGCGCCTTTGCTTGTGCACACGGGGGCAGCTAAAGTTATTTCGATTTTTTTTTTATTATTATAGTAGAGTTATAACTAATGATTGTATACATGTTTGTTCATTAGAAGTATTTAAATTGAATAGGATAACATCTGAAACCACGTATTCTCTGCAAAAAGTAGTAAGCCATAAAAATGGCATAAAGGATATGCACAGTCGTTACTACAGTGTAGTACGCTATTTTGTAATGAGATAAAGCGGAAAATACAATAGTCTCATGGGCCACCATGAATCCGTTTAATGTTACGCCCATGCGATAATCCCATTCGTCTTCCATATTGAAGTTTTGTGTGTATAAAATTTAAAATACGACATTTTATTATATCACTCATTTTGTTGAATACGCAATACATAAATTATAAATTGAAGTTTCCTATCTATAGGGAACTGGATTCAGAACAATGGTTTTTAGAAAGGCTTACTATTTTTTGTCTATTTATTGTGCTATCACCCAAAAACCAGTGAAGGGATATATCTACAGTTCGTTACTTTAGGGTGCAATTCAAAATCTAAGCCACGTTTCATTTAACTAAGTAGTATAGGTAAACGAAATCGTTGACAAAAGTTAGTAATTATTATAAATGTTGTATCACCTCTATCGTGAATTAGTTGAATTCAGTATTTCAATCCAAATGATTTATACATGGGCGACATTTAATTCACCCCCTTCTCCGATTGAAGTATCCAACAATCAAGAATTTGCAATGTATTTGCAGAAGCCGACGAATTGAAACGTAGCTCAGTATTTAAATGGATTCCCATTTGTAGTCCCGGGAACATGAAAATAGCGTGGCTCTTAAACCGAATGGGGTTTGGCCATAGAGTTACTAAGCTTTTGTGAGTGACATTTAAAATTATATTTTGTCTTTACTATGTTAAATATAACCCTATATTAAAACAATGTATCAGAGAATGGTGTTTCTAGTTATATTTCATACTTAAAATAATACTTCATATGTTTATTTTGATTTAAAAAATGAGTAATAAGAAATTGAACGGTTCAATAAGTTATTCACAAAAATTCAAGAAGTGTTAAAAATTACGGAACAAAAATCATACAGATATTTTTTATTAGCAGTGAATTTAATTAATTTTACATTCTAAGCTATGGTGTTTATTCAAAAGCCATTATTGAAATTTATTTTGGTGCTAATTATTAATAATGTTTTTTGATACTGAATACAGTTTATTTATATATAATTTTACTAATTAGTGCCATGTTTTATGACTGCCATAAAACATGGCACTAATTAGTAAAATTATATATAAATAAACTACCACTGCACCAATCAGACTGCCTGATTGGTGCAGTGGTAGTTCGCCAATTAGGCGTCCTACTTGCCGGGCGTGGGTTCGATTCCAGCACAAGACAAATATTTATTTATTTGATTGAAAAAATAATGTTTTTTTTGACTCTGGGTGTTTCTACGTATTGCATGTATATATTTACAAAAAAAAAGTATTTATATATTATGTAAACTATCTGGCACCCATACCACAAGCCTCGTTGCTTAATTTGGAACCAGATGGTGATGTATCTGTGTCCGAAAATATTATTATTAATATTTTGATCACTGACAAATAATTTATGGATTAAGTTTTATATTATTTATGTGCATGAAAAAATAATATTTCCTAAATCTATACATCACTTTGGATTATTTCATGTTTATAAATATTCCTTATGAATTATGTACTATTTCTTTGCCTTGTTTAAGATAACTTAATAGAAGAAAATTATATGCTAAAACAAATTCAATTCATACTTCTGTTCATATTTTCTGCAACAGTTTGAATTCTCGATAGCCGATTCTGTACATTTTTAGATCTATGCATAAGCCTTAAGAATATTGAATACTCGCACATACGCACTGCAAGGGTTATTGTTACGCGGATCCCGGTTTAAAAGCTCCGTCGACGCTATGGAGTCGCTCTCGCTCCTAACAAATTGCACTTTTATGCAAAAAACACGCAAGAAATGAGGGTAGGGATTGTTTTGCGGTGGTTTTTCTGTATGCATTTATTCAAATCATTTTTTATTTTATTTATTATAATGTTCATATTGAATTAACTAGTGCCATATAATAAAACAAATCGTTTAATGTAATGGTAGTATTCGAGCAGTCGATACTACAAGTTTCGAATCAGAATGCTACAAGTTTAATTCATGACCACGGATGTTTTTTACGACCGCTTTTAACTCAAGAAAAAAAAACATTTGTTCCGTGCTTCGCAGTACATGTTAAATATTTAGTCTCGGATGTTGGTACACTCACATCGGAGCATTGTGAAAGATTAAAGATTTAAACCTTTCATTCTGAAATAAGATTCTTCGGAGTTGTGCTTGTATCTTTAAAGTGCTTTAACAATGAAAATCTGTTGACGAAAATAGTGCTGTCAAAGTATGGTTTAGGACATCAATACGTCCTACGTCAGATTTTATCATCTTAATGGAGAAAGAAATCCTACTACAATAATTTTATTACTTATTGAAGGTCTAGAACATTAGGCTCTCCGTGTTTACTCGACGCGAGCTGAGAGTTAAACTCCTAAACTCACCTTTAACACTTTGTTGTAAAAATCAATTAATGAGCGTTTAAAACAAAAACATTAAAAATATAAGCATTGTCATTGTACTTATGACAGTTTGTTTGCACATATATTACCACATTGAGAGTCACATACAATTTAAAAGATATAATTTATCATTGCTAAGCTCGAGTTGCGGCTAAAGGTATTGTCAACTAAAAGAACAAAAAATCGTGAACTAAGAAGAAACAAATACATTTAAGTATTTAAGTGACAATCGTTACATATGTATATATTAGGTTTATTCTAGGTTCAGAATAACCCTCTCGTGTTAAATCATCATAATAATATAGGCGTATGTAGATAGCTAAGTTCTAGGGACATATACAAACATAGATCTTTCCCAAAATGTATAAAATATATATATTTTTAAAAGCTTGAGGTGCTGAAGTACTTTATCCGTTATACAGGCTTAGTATACAAAGACAAATCGAACGAACCCAAACACAACCAACTTATGTCACCTAGTTAGGGAAGTGCTTTAGCCACCTTCAAGATCCATGATCAAACCAGCGCGATTTCACATTGAATTGTCACCAAACTTATATAATTGCGGGCCAAGATATAGTAACCAATAAGTGTTCAAAAAATGGTTTGCATAATTGAAAAAAATTTACATACAAACATTATGTATTAATATTAATTTGAAAATTACAATTACTCTATAAGAACTGAAGAAGATTAATAATTCACTGAAATCGATTGAGAAATGTTTTAAAATGTCTTTCAGTTTTATTGACCATCGCGAAGTATGTACAGTCTCTTTTTTTTATGAACACTGTTATGGAAATAGTTAGACAATTCAAATTTATGCGTGGTTCTTTAATTTTGCATTTTTTGATTACATACGAGTAATTTTACTACATCATTAGCGTGACAAATAGTTCATGACGTGGCTTTAGATGGCTTCTTATAGTTATGTATTGATTGGTCATTATGAGTCTTTGCGATTCCAGTACTAGAGCCTTAAGGCATACAGACAAAACCACGATAATCGTTATTGGATCACAGCAAACTTTATTAAATTCACAAATAAATTTACCTTGTGAGTCGCTAAATTAAAAAAAAAAATACCTGATAGAAAAACAACAACTGTCGAATAAATCCTTGTTTTGATTCTTTTTTTTTTCTTAAGCCAATGTTCTCTCTTTGAAAAAGACGATTTGATTAAAATGAATAAAACCACTGCAATAGATAACCTTTACCCCATCTCCTCGGCGGTTATCGCACTGAATCAACTTAAATAAACATTAAGAAACGGTGAGACCGGCTGAATCTTCAGCCCGTCCCGCCCGCCCCCGGCCCCGCCCGCCCAACAATCTCTAAATCTCTAAAGGTTTCATTCCCCATTCATGGGGCTATTTGATTTACTTAAGATCCCGGGAGTTGATACTATTCCGCGAATAGCCGGCCCAAGTGGACGGTCGTTTATAAGGAGTAATGCGATGCGGTACTGATGCCGAGGATTTTTGGAGTTTTTCTTCTTATTTTCTTTCTATTTCGTTTTCCCGCAGAGGCGGGATGCCGCTATTGTGAAACTATCCTTTGTGCGTCTAGAAAAAAGTCATAAAGAGAATTAAAAAAGAGTAACATTATAGAAATGTGAAATAAAAACGGCAATAATTATTAAGTTATGAAAAAAAATACTGATTTACGCAATGTTCTACCTTTGAAAATTTTCCATATATTGGGTTTTTAAATATTTGGTACTTGCTGTTGCTATGCAATTTTTATTTTGTTTTATTTATAAATTTACACCTATTTACCAAAAGAATAGTGTAGGGATCACAACTTCCGAAGCAAATTTGAAGGCTCCTCTGTTTTGATAATTTGATTTTCAATAATAAAGGCCATTGCGGTGAATTATTATTAATTTTGGGTTTAAATTTTTTGTGCATTACTAATTCCGTCAAATTCAATAATAAACTTATTAAATTGAAACATTCACAAATAGTTTAGTTTAGTACAAGTTTAGTACGACACTAAAAAATCAATCTAAGAGTCACACGAAGAAATAGTGCGAGAAAAATAAAATTTAAAATACGTAGAACACTAGTATAGAGATTAAAAGTTAGGCATAATCAGTAACATAATGAATAATTTAACTACAACTCTAGTTTATATGCATTGAAAGCGATTTTTTGTATTACGTCTCGAAGTTTTGCTAATCCTTTTAAATAATACCATAGCGGAAAATTTAAAAAATATTTCTCCTGTTACGTTAAGGAGATATTTTTTAAAATATCTGTCCAAACAAATATTGCTGATCGTATTTTATCGATAAATTATGATAGCCGGCCGGGAGGTTCCGGCTCAACAGTCAGTCGATTTATAAAATGAGTTTGGCGTCGCCGCGGAGCTCGCGTACGT
This sequence comes from Eumeta japonica, assembly GCA_005406025.1. Classification (NCBI taxonomy): domain Eukaryota; kingdom Metazoa; phylum Arthropoda; class Insecta; order Lepidoptera; family Psychidae; genus Eumeta; species Eumeta japonica. Next base: position 19,065 of record BGZK01002288.1, on the reverse strand, counting down.
CTCACTTTGTTATAGTGATGTAAATGTAAAATATCGATAATATGTTAAAATTAAAATCGGCCAAACAAAACCTGTGCATTTATATGTGTGAGTTTATATTTATACGTTACATGAGACACATGAATTAATACAGTGTGCGTCTTGAAAACTCAAAATTTATAAATAATTATTTAAAAGTATGATTTATCCTAGCTATAGTTTTTATAATCACCACATATTTATATGGGACCTAAATAATAAAAAATTGCATTACAAACAGTTGACAACATATTCAATTCAAACAATTTTGAAAAATATAATTTATTGAATAAGTCACATCTTATATTTTTTTATTGTAACATTTGAAATTCAAACATTTGTGAACAGCAAGAATTGAAAATCTCTTACTGAACCATACGTAATAATTAATTATTAATCAATCTGAAATAAAAGGGAAAATGTTGCAAGAATGATCTGTTTATATATATACAAATATAACGGAAAAGAAATCTACTTTCTAAAATTTATTTTCATTGGTTTATGATACCGGAATTTTGCATAAAACATTTGACTAATTAAATTCAGATAAAATTCTAGAATATAACACAAAATGTGACTACATGAAGACTACATGAAGATTATTGCAATTTTACCAATTTCATAGTTTTCCCTAATTATTTTTCGACTGAACTTTATATTATTTTTGTATATATTAATAGTTTTCGTATTCATGTCTTATAGAATAGTAAATCTTATATGAATACATAACAATATAACATTTTATTTGAACATGTAATCTTTACTAGTTTACCTATGGAATATTAAGGCTTCGTACTTTTTTGTAGGCAGGTACTACTGTCTCCAGTAAAGAACATCTTTAGTGCTACTATAGTACAAATGCATCAACATAGCGGGTACACGACTAGAATGGCACTAAAGTCGCAAAACCGGATGACACACTGGAAGAATTTGGAGTTGCCCAAACAAAGACCGAATCCGAAATTCGCGTCTGAAACAAACGTTTTGTTTATTAAACCACGTAGCCTATCACCATCGATATACATCACTATCGACAGAGCGTATCATCCGTAGGATAACGCCCATCCCTAGACGCGCGCGTTTGTCGCGACGTCGCCAATTTTTCTCCGGCTCCCGCCGCCATCAGCGGAAAGTTAAAAGCATTGAAAGACATATCGCCGGGCCCATTGTTCGCGCCCCCCCGCCCGAATGTTTTAATGTAATTGGCTTTGTAGCACCGCTTTCCGAGCGGCCGCCGCCTGCACTAAAACATTTTCATGTCCTTTGTCCGATGTGCCGGCGCTTTGTACCGACTCGATGTTTTAATTTGATATTACTTTGATCAGCTTTTGAGAGAGAGGAAGTGTCTGACGAAAAAGAAATGTTTTATTAGTTGAGGAATTTTAACTTTTGTGATAAAAAAATTAATGTTTTGTTGGTTTAGATACAATTAATTGTTTATGCAGTTTAAATTAATGATAAAGATAACAGGTCAACATTTATGAGCCTATAATAACTTAAATTTTTATTTTTAAATTATGTTACGTGTGGCTCATTATCTTATTTTTGAGCATAAATAATTATCAAAATATTGTTACAAAATGACCATGTTAGAAGTTCAAAGATTAATGCGGGATGAAAAGTAAATGCAAAGAAAATCAGAAGGTGTTTATTCAGCAACAATGAGAAACAATTATTCACTACGGAATCATTTTAACAATTTCAGATGAACGCATTTGACATGTGAACATACGATTACAAAAAAAACTGACTCGTCAGCATTCGAATTACGTTGTTACTTAATACATATATACTTTACTAGTGATCTCGAATATTCCTTGAATGTAAGCAAAGTTATGAATCCTTTGTTAAAACAGGACGAAAACGTGTCATGTCCGACGTAAAGAAACGAGATTTATTGCAATTCGAAACATGTTAATCTATAAAAAGCAATGAGTAGGAAGTTATACATTTTTTATATAAGTTAGGCTTTAGCAACAAGTAACGACAAAAGAAACTGTTTACCGTTTTTTTTTCTCCAACGAGGCCCTCAAATCACATAAGTAATATATCTCATAGCTTTTGAATTAAATATAATAGATAGTCATTGTATATAACGCCTATAATGCATTTACTTGTTGTTTTGCAACATCACCAGTGAGATTAATACTTTTGATATATCTTAGTGCTGAGTATAATCATCAAATCAAACTAAAATTCTACAAATTTTTCAGTTTAGGACACGAGTATTTCAAACTTATTTATTTTCTTTCATACTTTTTAAGTAGATACATATTCTATATTCGTTTTAATGAGATTGTACTTTGTACTGAATCTTAATTACAACTTCATGCAGCAATGCAACGCATTAGATTTTGCATAAAATGAAAGTGCGGTGTGACGATATTAAGTAAATTACAATGTAGCAGTAGTGATGCCGGTGCTTACACGTAAACGTCTTAACATTACATTTAAAATCTCACCTTATACAAATATTTTTCCAAATCACTACTTCCATAAAAATCTCTCTGTTTCTCTTTTGCGCACACATGCTTGTGAGTGTATGTGTAAAAGCACGCGCGTGTTTGTGTATGCATGCGTGTGTATGCGCGTGCGTGTGTGTGTTTTTTTGTTATAAAGGTGAATATTGTTATAAAGAATGTTTTAATGCATAGGTAATATACTGTTAATACCAGGAAGCTACCAAATTCTTGTAATATTTACATTATAGAGGATTTTATGTTATGTAGATGTTTGCTGTGGAGAGTTCACACTAACATATATTGAAACAAGATATTCTATAATTTTATATTAATAATTAATATATCGGATTTTAATTCAGTAATAATCAACTGTGTATAACTGTTAAGGGCGGAAGGTGAAAGTTTTCGAGAGAAAGGCCTAGAACAGCATAGACAGCGAAACTAGAAACGGGTAGAGAACAAGACCAGGATAACCATTAAGATCGGAAGGTAAATGGTATCAAGAGAAAGGCCCAGAACAGCATAGACAGCGAAACTAGAAACGGGTAGAGAACAGGACCAGGATAACCATTAAGATCGGAAGGTAAATGGTATCAAGAGAAAGGCCAGAACAGCATAGACAGCGAAACTAGAAACGGGTAGAGAACAAGACCAGGATAACCATTAAGATCGGAAGGTAAATGGTATCAAGAGAAAGGCCAGAACAGCATAGACAGCGAAACTAGAAACGGGTAGAGAACAAGACCAGGATAACCATTAAGATCGGAAGGTAAATGGTATCAAGAGAAAGGCCCAGAACAGCATAGACAGCGAAACTAGAAACGGGTAGAGAACAAGACCAGGATAAACATTAAGATCGGAAGGTGAATGGTATCAAGAGAAAGGCCCAGAACAGCATAGACAGCGAAACTAGAAACGGGTAGAGAACAAGACCAGGATAACCATTAAGATCGGAAGGTGAATGGTATCAAGAGCAAGGCCCAGAACAGCATAGACAGCGAAACTAGAAACGGGTAGAGAACAGGACCAGGATAACCATTAAGGTCGGAAGGCGAATAGAATCGAGAGCAAGACCCAGTTCAGCATAGACAGTAAAAGTAGAAATGGGAAGGGAACAGGATCGGGATAACCATTATGATCGGAAGGTGAATGGTATCAAGAGCAAGGCCCAGAACAGCATAGACAGCGAAACTAGAAACGGGTAGAGAACCGGACCAGGATCGCTATAAAGGTCGGAAGGCGAATGGAATCGAGAGCAAGACACAGTTCAGCATAGACAGCAAAAGTAGAAACAGGAAGGGAACAGGATCGGGATAAACATTAAGATCGGAATGTGAATGGTATCAAGAGCAAGGCCCAGAACAGCATAGACAGCGAAACTAGAAACGGGTAGAGAACAAGACCAGGATAACCATTAAGATCGGAAGGTGAATGGCATCAAGAGAAAGGCCCAGAAGAGCATAGACAGGGAAACTAGAAACGGGTAGAGAACAAGACCAGGATGACCATTAAGATTGGAAGATAAATGGTATCAAGAGAAAGGCCCAGAACATCATAGACAGCGAAACTAGAAACGGGTAGAGAACAGGACCAGGATAGCCATAAAGGTCGGAAGGCGAATGGAATCGAGAGCAAGACACAGTTCAGCATAGACAGCAAAAGTAGAAATGGAAAGGGAACAGGATCGGGATAACCATTAAGATCGGAAGGTGGATGGTATCAAGAGCAAGGCCCAAAACAGCATAGACAGCGAAACTAGAAACGGGTAGAGAACAAGACCAGGATAACCATTAAGGTCGGAAGGCGAATGGAATCGAGAGCAAGACACAGTTCAGCATAGACAGCAAAAGTAGAAATGGAAAGGGAACAGGATCGGGATAACCATTAAGATCGGAAGGTGGATGGTATCAAGAGCAAGGCCAAAACAGCATAGACAGCGAAACTAGAAACGGGTAGAGAACAAGACCAGGATAACCATTAAGGTCGGAAGGCGAATAGAATCGAGAGCAAACCCAGTTCAGCATAGACAGTAAAAGTAGAAACAGGAAGAGAACAGGATCGGGATAAACATTAAGATCGGAAGGTGAATGGTATCAAGAGCAAGGCCCAGAACAGCATAGACAGCGAAACTAGAAACGGGTAGAGAACAGGACCAGGATAGCCATAAAGGTCGGAAGGCGAATGGAATCGAGAACAAGACACAGTTCAGCATAGACAGCAAAAGTAGAAATGGGAAGGGAACAGGATCGGGATAACCATTAAGATCAGAAGGTGAATGGTATCAAGAGCAAGGCCCAGAACAGCATAGACAGCGAAACTAGAAACGGGTAAAGAACAGGACTAGGATAACCATTAAGGTCGGAAGGCGAATGGAATCGAGAGCAAGACCCAGTTCAGCATAGACAGCAAAAGTAGAAACGGGAAGGGAACAGGATCGGGATAACCATTAAGATCGGAAAGTGAATGGTATCAAGAGCAAAGCCCAGAACAGCATAGACAGCGAAACTAGAAACGGGTAGAGAACAGGACCAGGATAACCATTAAGGTCGGAAGGCGAATGGAATCGAGAGCAAGACCTAGCTCAGCATAGACAGCAAAAGTAGAAACGTGAAGGGAACAGGATCGAGATAACCATTAAGATCGGAAGGTGAATGGTATCAAGAGCAAGGCCCAGAACAGTGAAACTAGGAACGGGATAACTATTAAGGGCGGAAATGAATCTAATCAAGAGCAGGATTTGAGTCTGAGAAAAGAATCGGTAGCGTTAGTGGTCGAGAGCGGAAACGGAATCGGAGTTATTAACAGTGAATACGGGGATTAGAATAAAATGTGATCGATATAAAATATGAAGAAATTTATTCATTATGCACGCGAGTAAAACCGCGAGCGAAAGTTAGTTACTCTATTTAAGCACCGAATAATGTTGTATCTATACAAGGTCACGATACAACATTAAAGTACAGACTAGCTTATAAGGCAGTTGAATAACACAACTTCATCACGAGCAATATATTTCTGATTTGGAGATACTCTGCTGATATACAGCCTAAAGGTTTTTGCTTGTATACGCTTGTGTATTTTTATTTGTTGAAATTGAAAACAGCAAGTCTAAATAATAAAAATTAAAATAACTTTTCAACTGGATACCGATATTCAAATAAACAAACCCTACAATCATCCCACGCCTGATCCGAATTCGTCTCATTCACCTGCAGTTTAATTCACTGAAGGTTTCACTTCTAACGCGTGTGAACCGCACACATTTTTAATTATTTTTTTTAATAATTTCAATACTAAAATTTTTGATGATCGATCGTACTTTATCAATGAGTGATAACAATAGTCGTAGTTTTACAATTTACGCAAAATAACAATCAAAATGTATTTTTATTGAATCCTTAAGAATTGAATAAGACGAGATAATAACGAAGTGACAGTCTTCGTCTTGCGAGCGAGAACTGAAATTGGAATGTACAGGAATAGTCTTGAGGGAGTTCTTTTGTCTGTCTCTTTTCGTTCATGTTATTTCCGAACCGATGGTAATCAATTTTTATTTTAACTTGATTTTAAAATTCGTAAATATCTTATGATGAATATCATTTCTTTCTTTCTGATTAATTTTAAAAGTGCTATTAAAAAATTCAAAAAAGCTACTATTCCGTTTGTTAAAGTATAATAATTATTTTCAGCTTACTATTCGCTAAGAAAAGACGTCCTAAATTTATTTTCTGATATGTATTTTCTTTTCTCTTTCATTAACACTAAGTCGCACCTTTGTGTCAAGATAGTTTTCCGTCGACATTAAAACCAGAGCACCTAACAGCTGTGACAGTGATATGCATCCTTTAAGTGCTAACGGAAATGTATCACTGTAAAGGTACCTTGTTGTCTCCGGAACACTAAAAGCGATCTAGACTTGTACAATGAATATTCTATATCTCCAAGTTATTTCATAAGAGAATCAGACTCCAATATAGCCTCTGTATAACTTCATAGCCCCTGACCTCTGGCCTCTGACTTGGGTATAAATTGGGGCATTGTCTCGCTCCAGATTCGCGATGAATGAACCGACTCGTTCTGTCTCTCTCGCACTCTTCACTTAGAATAAGGGATCAATCGGAAGAGCAATTCTCAAGCGCCTTGAGTTTTTGTTTATTTTGTTATTTAAGTTAAAAGTCATTATAATTTGCATTAACTCAGTGGGTTAAGTAGAGATAAGCTATTTCATGTTTTACCATAAAACAACGTTTGATTGAAACTGCTGACAAAACTGGGCGTTTTATGATTGTTATTGTTTCATAATTCGATAATTTTTTCTTTCAAGTTGCTAAATAAAAAAGGCAAATATAAATATTTTAACTGCCTCATTTTGTCTCTGTATCTTATGTGCTAGGATGAAAAGGTTAATTAAACGCATTTTAGGTAAATATAATGATTTTAATATATTTTCTTGTAACTTTATTATAGTAAATTAAATAAATATACTTAATGCTTTACATGCGCTCTAATTATTAGAAATAAATATGATTTACATAATAAATAATACAGTAGTGAGTAAATAAATGAATAAGGGGATTCTTAATGAGCTCTAAATGTTCTTGCAGAATAAACCAGCCGTAGGAAAGCTGTGGGAAGGCTCACGCATTCCCGCTAGTTTCATGTCAACTCCCGTAACGTCACTTGCTCTTCCTGCTTTTTCAGGAAAGACAGCGAAAGCGGCGCATAATGCAATAATAATCGATATAATTAATTGTTTAAAGAGTAAAAATCGTCATTTTTGGAAAAAAATACAATAAAAAAAATTCGCGATGAGTATCAAAGTTTAAACATTTCCGAGCGTTAACTTAATGGCATAGTGACCGGAAAACGTTACACATATTAATTTCCAAATTGAGTGAAGTGTCAATTTATTTTCATCTATATTTATATACACTTAAAGTCGAAATCGGTGTGGGTGCATTTCAAGAAGGGTAGATATCACCTGTTGCTCGAAAACCGCTCCCCCGGGAGCATGGCGTGGCGGAGACGTCTGTAAGTACTCCGAATGGATTAGGGATGAAAATTCATTGATCCTTATTTCCCACTGGCTCGAAAACCCGGTAATTTAATTTCATTTTCTGGAAGGTGTGAGATTTTGGGGTAAGAATGTATGTGAAAAAAATCCCCTTTGTTCAAGTGGTCGGTCGAATACGGCTGCGGGCTACGAGGTGATTTTTGCGAGGAAAAGAATTCCAATGCCAAATTTCGTCTTTTACATTTTATATATTCTATGAAGGTTTGCTATTTAATTAGTTGGTTTTATTTCATGCAGTACTAAAACATGTTTTGAACGTTAAATATTACAAAGATAGTTGGTTTTTTATTATTACGAGTATGAAATTGTTCAATTTTAATAAACTTTGTACAATACACAATTGATGCACTCTTTAATAAATGCCAAAATAATGTTTTTATATTATTTCTTTTTTTAAATATATAATATAATTTCAGGAATTCAATATAATTTTATAAATGTAATCATAATTTCCATCACAATTTTGAAACTATATTTAATGCTCTTGATTTGGTTAAATTCATATTGTATGTACATATTATGAAAAAAAAAAACAATTACTATTCTTTGCGGATTCTCAAAGTTTAAATAAAATTAATAGAAAAGTCATTCTCCGTATTCTTTAGTATTTTGCTCAGAAAATTATTCAACATAGTAGGCATTTTAGTATACCGTAGACTACTTCATAAACACTTAATGATAATAAAATAAATTAAAAAGTGTTCTACAGTTAAAAATTGTTTTTATTCGATCTATATTAATCTATAGGTTGGGATAGACCCAGTTTTAGGCAGTTTGGATATGGCTGCTTTTAATTTGTTGAGACAGCATCTGAAACGTTTCTTTTTTCGTTTAGTGCTTCACTAGAAAAGTCTTGATTCTGTAGCATATGCACTCAAAAGGATCCAGCGATTTACAGATGAAAGCACCGCGAGACTAGCTTATTTCAATTTTTTTCATAGTCTCATGACCTATGGAATTGTGTTATGGTGTCAGGCAGCCGATATTATCACAATTTTCATGCTGTTTATGGTATGAGACCAATGATATCTCAAAATTATTATCACAATACATATACGAAAACCTAGTATATGTCAAGAGACATAAAGAATCGTTCCAAAAAATGAGCGATATTCATAATATTAACACTAGACATAAGAACGATCTTGCTGCTTATAAAACCCGTCTAAGCAAAGTTAATAAACCATTGAAGGGGCAATGTGTGCGCTTTTATAAAAAGATTCCGGCTGAAATTCAAAATTTTACATTTTGACTATTTTAACCGTTTCATTAAAAGAAAGTCATATGGCAAGGGCTATTATAGCATGTCCGAATGTCTTAATGAAAAAAACCCTTGGTTTTGGAAAAAAAAAACTTTGGCTTGGTTAAAAACTGCTCGGTCTTCAGGTTGCTTCATATTATTTCTATAATAAAAATTTATTCATGACCTATTTCAAGTTTAATTGCCCACGAAATATGGATATTTTTGACTTGATTTGAAACCCAAGCTTCGCAGTGGTCAATTTTATATTTTTATTGTGTGTAACAGTGCCCTCTTATGCATTTAAATGCACTAAGATTAAAGCCAATAATTGCTTTAAAATTTAAGAAAATATTTTGTCAGTATCTATAATTCCGAAAAATTCATTCTATTTGCCGTACTTAAAAAACAGTCAATTATTTTATTTGTAAATTTGTATTGATAAAACTCAAAATGAGTCTAGCTTGGCGTCATTATGGAAGATAACGATTTTGTGATCTTCCATGAGATGGCGGTTTATTTTAAATTGTAAAATTATCTGTAAAGTGTAAATACAATTGGATTGGTAACGGGATCCGGATTCGTGAGTGGACTCAGCGGCAATACACGCTTACTAAGAATTTCAATTTTTCCTCATAAATTGACAATTTGATGGCAACTTCTAAATGAGATATAGTATTATGTTAATAGTCACATAACGCGTTTTGATTAAAATTAACATACTTTTATTTATTTATAACTAGACCCTTTCGACGGATATCAAAAAGAATGGAATTTGAAGATAGTATTTTTTAAATTTTGTATGTCGTTCCTTCCTAGATGTAACGGACTTGCCGTCTGCAAATTGTGTCACGTTGAAAAATCGTTTTCAAATTCAAAGGTTTTTGGGTAAATCTTTTCTGATTAGGAAACCATTATTATGGTTTATTTTGATTCTGGGATCGTTTTCTCTCTTCTCATGCAACAAAGGAACTGATACTTCGATGCGCAGACGCTGCTATAATGTGCGACAGCACCTTACTTCCAAGTCAGCTTTTACTCGTGGCATTTTGGTAAAAGACAATCTGCCTGCACTTCTCCCTGATAAATTTCCATTACACCATATAGAAATCCATAACAAATAAACTGGAAAAGCCTATCCCGATCTATAACTAAGTCAGCTCTTTGATATCATTTTTTTTTTTGTACAAAATTTTTAATATATCTTTAATAGATAGTTAGTTCTCCGTCTATGGAAACTGTGTTACATTGATCAAATCAAATTAAAAATAGCTCTATTTCGTAGGTAATAGAATTACATTAAAAATAAGTCATAAAGATAGTGATTAGGCATTTGATCATGAATATTAATAAATCTGAACATTTAGAGGTGCCAATTTTTAATTTGATCTACCTATTTTAAAAAATTATTTCATATTTCTCATATCCTTTTTCTCTTCAATTCTTAGGTGGCACTAATTGTATTATTACTGTAGACTGATTATTATTCATTTGAGGCTACCAAACAATTAGACATTTCAGCTCCAAAGCGAAGTTCAAGGATATGTCAGAGGTCACTATAAAAAAAGAATAATTCGCTCTGAATCTTATATGTTGCAATTTAAATAGTGTGCATTGTATTTGTTTTTCTTTTATTTAGTTTTTGAATCATTTTTAAAAATAATAACGCTGCAATTTAGTATCATGTGCGGACAGGCGAAGCGGCGAGCGAAAGCTAATTATAAATATATTTCTTGAATTACTGGTGCGAAGCTTTCTAAAATAGCTTACTTTGGAGTTTCTCGTCTATTCTTCGCAAAGTGAATCAGCATTTAAAATGTGTGGTAATGTCGAAAAGAATTCATTAATGACGTATTTTAAATGTAATTTCATTACCTACGAAATAAAAATATTTTTATTTTTTTTTCTTATTATGTATGTTTTGACTTTATTATTAATGTTATCTTAAGTACCTTTACTAGTAATAGGTATTTAAATTACGATTTCATTTACAAAATTTATGTCTTTGGAAATCAATAATCAAAAATGACGCGGTGGTATTAAACGTTTAACAAACAATTCTTCATATTCAAATGAATTCGTGACTGCACAGTCGACTAACATTTAAACACGGTTTATTTTTGTTTTTAATATAGAGTTTATGTCGATCACTATTTCCTTTAACCATTTTTAAATTTATTCTGACATACTATACAATAAATTTTCGTATATAAATTGGGATGCAGAGGAAGATTCTAATTTTCTTAAATTTACTTTTAAGAGATACGTTGAAGTTCGAGCTTGCAAATTAAGCAAACAGTCTTCTTCAACAGTATAAAAAATTTGTGAATGTTCACAATATATCGCCAAAGTCATATGGCATATGATATCACATTATGGAAGCAACCAAAATAAAATAATGTAGTGCTTTCGATGTCTGATAAATTTCGTATCTTTTTAACTACATAGGCGGCAGAGCTAAGCCTTTTCGCTAATTTGCTGATAGTAGAACTCCATTGAAGCTTGTTATCTAGAGTAATTTTAAAGAATATAGTAGTATTAGGAAATTTCAATTCTTGGTTTCGTACTAAAATAGTGTCTACTTTCAAGATAGTGACGTTTATATTGTCATAAGCGGGCTGTTGTCTTTTAACTTTGAATAACAAGGAGTTGTTATCTGCAAAAAGTACTATCTCGTTGATATCCTTAACAAGGTTTGATGCAGCGCTTATATACAATAAAAAGAGAAACGGAACAAGGATTGATCCTTGTGGTTCATCCATACGGACTATTGATAGGGCCGTTTACATGCTATTGGTATCAATGCCTGAGCTCTGTTACTCCATATTATAGATCAGTTCATCATCATATAGATCAGTTTCACGATAAACATAATCGATTGCATTTGAAAAATCGTAAAATACTTTAAATCCTACCAGACTCCATGAGTACGTTCCGCAAACATAATGCCAGTATCAATTGTTGAACAACCTCAAGTAAAACAAATCTGTTCTTAAGAAATGAAAATGTTAATATAAAAATGTAATAACATCTGTTTTAGACTTAATTTTTCGAAAATTTCGAAATTGAGTTTAATGTACTGCCGCCTTTAAAAATTGAGTCTCTTTACTTTATTTCATTAATCAAGAAACACACCTTCACTTTTACACTTATTAAAGGTAAACGCCAGATGTGGCGCCATATGATCCATGATGGAGTTCACAATCATTATAGCAATGCAATGAAATTTAGCAATCCTATGCATATCTGTAAATTTATACGTTCTTCTGAACTCACATATTTCAATTATTAATTAATATTACAGATCTCAATACTTTTCTTTAGCGAAAGCATATATGTAAGTAAAAAAACCTTTCGAAGTCCTTGGCAACCTCTATGTCCTTATACAAGGTCTCGTCATCTAACTTAAGTTTAAAGTCAATATCTTGACCCTTAATTCTTCCAGTCTTGTTCTTTATGACACCCTAAGCCGTTTAATGACGTTATTGCTATTTTGTATTTTATCATTTACATGCTTGGCTTTAGCCACGAACACAAACATGTTTAATTTTTTTTTGGAACAATTTCTTACATACTTAGCAAAGCTTTCACTATTACTGCAAGCTTTTATGAATAAAGCTAATATAATATTTTTCTATTCTTATGAATTCTCACTGTTATCTAATCCTTAACTGATAATGACTAATTTGTTTTAACATGGTTTGCTTTAAATATATTATTACAGTCACCTTCATCATATGAAACATTAAGTTACATAGCTCATTGGATTCGTCACAGCACTGAAACTCCATGTTCCTTTGTTTGATATTATTCGCATTTTAATTACACGACGTTCTTTTGTGAGTATCTATACAAATTGTCTCACTTTAGTGTTTTATTAATTGGCACTTAAAAAAAAATGAAAATTAACCTCTGTGATCTGGTTTTAAATTATGAATAACAAATTTCTCTTTTAATCTAACAATTATAAATGTATATAAAACTCAAAATTTTCCTTTAATTTACACGCGCGCGCGCGCACAAACACACACACACGCACATATTGTATTATTCAAAAGTTATATTATTATCAAAAGTAAGCAAAATATATTATTAAAACAAAAGCTATTAATTTTTCAATAAAATGTCATAAAGATTACATACACAACCTTTATGAACTTTTTAACGCCTAAAGATATTTAAAACGATTACTTTAAAAAAGTACTGCTTTGGTACAACATTGATGATTAAACAAAAGTGTAATTTAAGAAACGTTTCTTGAACACCTAACTCAAAACTTTTTTATGGTATACTATGGAAACCTGAAAAATGTAAAAAGAACAATGGTGTCGAATTACAGTGTTTCTCTCTTTAGAAGGAATACATGCGTTTTCAATCGATAATTTCCTGAATAACATACGCGTTAGAGTTTAAATTGAGTTGCATGTCTGCGACCAAAACATGGCCACTTTTTACTGTCAGTCGACTATACACCACAGATTAGTTTTATGGCTCCACTTGGCCCTAGTCGTCCCGGGGACCGAGTTAGGGCAAATCCTTAGTAAATCAATAGTCAATTGTGATTTTGTAGACGAATAGTAAGAATTTATGGGAACATATATATATTAGGTAAGGATTTTGTTTTAAAATGATTATTAACGTGCTTCTGCTGTCCTCAGGTTTTCTTTATGTCGTAATGAAATTTAATGGAATCCTAATTTCGTTAGTCGTTATTTAGTAGATGTTTAAAGGAGTGTTACACCAAGAGTCAACTAAAGGCCAGTTGGCATCCAGTGCGACAGCGAGATGATCTGTCAATTCATTTAGTGACAACTATCAAAATATACATTAGAGTTAATTTAATGATAATAATTTTTACCTGATTACAACAAAATAAAAAGTACAAGAATTTTGTTAACGTGCATACGACCGAGACCACGTGTTGTATACAGCTTAAACTCAACAAACGAGTTACATAAATGTGTTAGCTCCTCCTCCTGTCCATTTTTTTAATTACCCTGTAACTTTATTTACAAATCCTTTAAAATACCGTTAAAACACCTTTCGATCGAATTGAATTAATCATATATGACAGTTGTAATGATAGTTAGTGTCAAGTATTGCCATACACAATAAAAATCCCTTACATTTGTAAAAAAAAATATCACCTCTAAGCACTTGTCACCCTATTAACTTTAACCATGCCATACGATAACATGGTGTAACACACAATTGTTATATTCTATTGTCATCGTCAATGTTTCTGCTAACGTTAATTTTGACAAATACAATAACAGAGTATACGGTGCAACCCACCCTAAGACTTCCGCAAACGTATTATGACAAAATCATATATTTAATATTATAGATATTTTATGCACGGAATAAAGTTTGAGTCATGCATTATAAGGGATGTCCTTGTCGCAATGATGTCTCTGCCAGTCACTTAACTACATTCAAACCCCATTCAGTGCTTTGTTACTCGATTTTTCTTGCACTGGAAATGCAAACCTCCCGCACATATTTCGATTTTGTTCGAACAAAAGTATCAATATAACCATTTTTATCTCCGTTATTAGTCCGATATTAATTGCGCTTAAGGTAGATAGGAATTTTGAAAATTGTTTTAAATCGGGATAGAGTAAACAGTTTTTAGGGTTCCATAACCGAAGTTAAGAAGAAACTCTTAGAATGTGGTCCTTCCTGTCTGTACGTTAGTCCGTATGTCAAAGTCATAATAATCTGACATTTTTTATTAATATAAAGCGTCTTTTGTGAACTGCCAAACTCTTACGTAAAGCAATTACAAAATAAAAATGAAATAATAGTAGATTTCCATACATAAAATCGAGCATAAAATTTTTCTTTGTCACTCCAATGCGTATGGTTGTTAGATAAATATTTAAAAACTAATTCACTTTTTAAGTTAGTTTTTAACTTAAGTATACACTTTAAGGTTTATTAGCATGGAAAATGTTTACCATTGTGCTGTCTCTCTCTCTCTCTCTCTAACTTTTAAATGATATTTTCTAATTTCTAAAAAAAAAATACAGTGATAGAGCTTTATAAATATAGTAAATGCAAATTATTTTAAAGAAAATCCGCCAACATTAGTTTTTTAGGTATTCACAATTTTCAGTTGCTTACAGTGACACACTTATCACCGGTCCTTGTACTATTGTTCAAACACACGCTTGCGGCCATACTATTTATATTAAATTTATCAAATTTATTGAGAGTGATGTGACATCCGTTTCGTTTAAACAGGTTTCAATAACATGTTTCACATCATTTCGTCGGTCGGTACCGAACCCTAGATGTATACGTCCGACAACCACCTCGACCGTTATTATTATTACAAATGAATTGACAACTAGGACAGATCAAAACGTAAACCACCGTCAAGAGTAACCATTTCTCGACGCCGGAGCAAAGGCTCGAGGCCACTACAGCAATTAGCGGGGCGCGCGCCGCGGGACCGCCCGCGCACGGACACGGCCCGCGCCCCGGGACCGCCGACGTCTGCATTACGCCGACCGAGCATTAAATTGGCGATGCGCCGTCGACAGCCATCGAGCATTTATCTCTACTTATACCTGTATATTCGGTCGTTGCGAATCGGCACTGAAAGCGTGAGAGATACGCATGGAGCCATGCCATGTGCCGATCTGTGGTCTCCGCCTACCCCTCTTGAAAATAGGTGTAGGTTTATAATAATATGAGATAGTACAATCTTCATGTATCTCTTTGGTTTTTCTGACATTCCTCAATCGTTTTATATAAACTAGCCGATCACTGATGCATAGAAACAATACTTGCTTCATATGTCATACCATGAGAAAATCTGTGGTCTGTGCCTATCCTTCTGGTAATAAGATTGAGCTTGTAAATAAAATAATAAATAGTTTTAGAGCTACTGATTCTCTCGCGGCTGCCCAGAACTAGGGCGACTCCATTAAGTTGGCTGAAAATTAAATTCGCCTTATTCTATAGAGAGTAAGTACATCTTTCTCCATTTACGGTCGTCGCGACAATGCCAGGATATTACTGTCTACTTCTATCAACTATATCGAAAGCTCTAGAACATTGTACATTCATGAATATCTAAATTTATTCGATAGCACCGAGAGTGGTGGAATCGCACATGTTTTTGTCTTCTTTTGTAGTAGGCCCGAATTAACAAGGGCAAGGGTCCAATCGGCAGCGGCAGTACTGAGATATGTCAGCTGTCGGAGCTTATTAATTTGGTGTGTTATCAGAGTTCTATGCACCGCACTCTGCACATTAGTATTCCAAACGGATACTCAGTTCAGCACTCTGTATGTTGAGTATCCTGTATAGTGTCCTCTATATAACCAGGGCACTCTGTATAGGATTCTATACATTGATCGGAGCAGTTACAGAGCTCTATATATATTACATGGAGACTCTCTTTCGAACCGGGATGCAATGGTTTGATGCTGACTAAACGCAAATTGACCAATGAGTTTCTGAGTGAAATTAAAACACTTGCTGCATATCTTGAGAATAAGTTAAGGGGTCGGGCCCTGAAGCTATAAAAGTATTTATGGCATGACTTGTTAGCAGCTCCAAACCCGCACTGGGCAATTGTAGAAAGCTTTCAAGTTCTAAACCCTTCAATCTGAAACAAAAAAAAATGTTAGAGGGTGCACGAGCCTCAACAATAGGATGATTAAAATCTGATTTAACAACTTACAGGGGTAAGTTACCACTACAGCCTGATGCGGCGTAGCGCCGTTCTTAACTTCGGTTTTAGCACGCCGAAGTGCCAGTATCGACTTAAGAAATAATCCAATTCTGACCCACATTGGGGCAATATGAAAGGCATAAGGTCGAAGCTTTCAGACTGAAATATGACAAATAGATTGTGGGCGGGTGGATATACTTTAACAGTGACAATAAAAAACTGATACAACACTGACACAAGATGCAGTCTAAGCAATAAAATAAAAAACTCATGATCATATCATGAAATATTCTAGTGTTTATAAGATTATTTAATTTTATGCTAATTATTTTTCTTATTTTGTATGAAAACTTTGAAAGTAATCGTTTACGACCCCTAAAATATTTGAATATTATCTTTTCAGAAAAAAAAATGTAATAACATCACCTATTTCAAATATACAGTAAAACGATTTAGAACTAACAGTTACCTGCCTGCTTCGCTATTTGTACATTTCATTGTCAATAATAAATATCTAATGTCGCGTCTCCATAGGTGATCTATTTTTATATAATATTCCCATATAATCCGTTCATCTGTTTCAGGAGTTATGCAAGACAAATAGAAAGACAAACATTAAGTTTTATTATGTATATGGATGAACTATAGGATTTTTTAATAAAATAATTTTTTCCTTTTTTGTGTTTGAAGTTTCCACATTTAGGGTCTCTTTCATAATCTTAGCGGATTATAGGGCTAAAAACAATTAAAAGGGAGACTTTGGAACGTAAAATGAATTTTAAAAGTAACTTTTCGTTAAATGTTACTTTGTAAAGAGATGACGGAAGACTCTCTTAACATCATAAATAAAAAGACAATACCCCTGTCTGAAGCGTTTAATGCGTTTGGAACACTTACTCAAACGGACCCGTCCACTGTCGAAGATATATCGACTGTGTGTCGATATTTCTTCCTCAGTACTACTGTACTACTGCATAATACAAAAATAAAAAAAAACAAATTTATAACTTCAGAAAATTAATTATTTTTTATGAGTGTGTTTATATAGCTGCAAAGAAAATATTAACACAAAAGAAAAAAATAAATGATAAGCCTAAAACATAGTATAAGCGAGAAAATGAGTGATAAAAGGATGTGGTCGACGTCAGGGACAACCGGAAATGACTTGAATATCCAATCTGAGATGGGCCGACGGGCGGCCAGGCCGGCCGCCTGCAGGCGATAAGGGATATCTCGTAACATAGCCTTTCTAGTTTAAATGTATGAAACAGATGTTTTCGGTCGTTTTCGTTGTACAGATTTGGATGAATATTAACTGGTTTACAATCTCAAAATAATCTATATTTTAATCGATGAAAGGAGCGGGATTCACAATTGGTGTGTCCAAATAAGGAACTCATTCTTAGTGACACTGCACTAATGTAGGGAAGTCTGCAGAAAGTCCACTTCATATTTTCAGCATTGTTTTTGAGACTGTTTTAATTCTCTCCGTTGTTGTTTTTTCACCTTTTTTGATCATTGTTTTTGGGTAGTTATTTTGTATTATAAGTTTGGCAATCGGCAAATCAAAGCAGATAAATCTGTAAAGGATGTAAAAAAAATATGTGCGTATAGATCAAGCAGCAGGCGTAAAGTAATCTTTTGAAAACTTTTTATATTGTCTTTTCTTTTCTTACATCTTATTATTTTAAGCGAACAATTATTATATGTATATATATATTGTTATCATGACAATGGCTCTAACTACTTGAATGAAGGAATTTTGTAGGTATGGTACTACGTGACGTCTTTAACGTGAGCGTTACCTGCATGTAAATTTTGCGAATTATAAATAATATACAAAATTTACACACACTACAGTGGGTGTATATTATATATCTAAATATTCATTGTGGGAGTTGAACACACGAGTAATTTTTCCGGTGATGCATAAATATTATTAGCGGTTGACCGATTTCTTATTATCCATATAAGTGGTTGTGCGTCGGTTTTCACGCCAGACTCTCACACCTATTGCCTAGTATACTATTTAAATTTCTCATCTAAATTTAGTAATTGTAAGTCTCACTGCATACTTTGAGATTTATTTAGCCATAAATTTAATTTTACTTAACCCGTATTCATAAGATGTACTTAAATTTTTAGTAAAGATAAAAGCGAATCGTCGAAGAAAGTTCTAAATAATAATATAACACCAAAATATGAAAAATAGTAATTTATTTTGTTAAAATACTTCAATAGTAATTTTATTAAAATAAGCCAATTAATCAATTTCAAGTCAATTTTAATAATAATAAATTATAATAGGGTGATGTCACGGTAATTAAAACAGTAGAAATTCACTGTTTATTGTTATAAAAAGCTTAATCACAGGAGGAAATACAAGATTAGACGCACACGGCGTAGGTCAAAACTAAGCGTCTCCGAAGTGTGAGACGCTTGGTATTGCTCATGCCAACGCACTATCCACTCTATTTGTGCACAGCGCCAGGCGAAGACGGCGTAAGCCAAAACCAAGCGTCTCCTGAATTTTGAGACGTCTTGGTTTTCACATCAAAATCAGCTTTCGTATGTTAGTCGTCCA
>BGZK01002287.1:0-67073 GCA_005406025.1 Eumeta japonica | reverse complement strand
TATTCTACAACAACTGTATCAGATTTGATTAGACTTTCGCCTCTCAATAAGTATAAATAAATTGTCGTCCTCAAACCACAGTACCGTCGTAGATAAATCCTGACCGTAGATAAAGCCTTAACTAATATATATAATTGATTTTTTTCTTGTGTCGTTTATTTGTTCTGCTATTGAGTTGTAAACTGAAATCGATTTTAGAAAGCTTTTTACATGCAAATAGTTGTATTTGAATATTATTACTAGGGTTGTATAAAATACAATTCATTTTCAGATGACCAAATAGTCAACTGCAGAAAAATAAGAATTAAGTTATTTGTATCAGTGGCACATTTAAATTATGATTTGATTTAGTGACTATTTTCTAAATTTACTTACACGCGATCTACAGCGTTAACATAGGATAATTCAAAGGTTATTTGAAACTCATGCAGTTTAACTTGTACATTTAACGGGTCATGTTTATATATTATATTATAAATTTAACTTATTTATAATGATATCAAAATAACTGTGTTATTATTAAGTAACAAAAAGAAGCTTAAGGAAAACATTAATAGATACCTTGTTATGATACTCGGGCATATCCTCCCGCCGGTAGACCAGCTCGTCGAAGCGCGGCCGGTCTTCGGGCAACATGAACTCCCTGATCTCCGTGAGCAGCGTATACTGTCAACAAAATTTACAACTAGCACACTAACAGCATAAGAGTTAGAATTCTGTCTAAAATGTCGTTCTTTGAGACCTTCTATATTTGAATATATACATCTATATATAAATAGGCATAGATAAAACCATTCTGTAACGGCGATTTCGGCTATCGCCGCGTAAGCCCGCACCCCGGATTGCCTCTCTTCACGATGCGCACGCTTCTTTCTTTGGTCGGCGGATTTCTTGCAGTGGTGGCGCGGTGCAATAATGGACAGCGTTTTCTTTCTTTCAGACTTTATTAAGCCGAGCTTCACAAGATGACGGTTGGCTAGCAACTGTGTCGGATGCACCACTCCACTGCATTTTATGGTGGTGCATCCGTTACATGTGAGTTGCATACATTTTAATTTGGGAGGCGTGGCCATGCACTTAATTCACATATGCATTGTCAAACATGCATTGGCGCCACTAGCGCCTGAGACACCGATTAGCGGCCGTACCGTAACGACGACCGCTTTCAAGGCCTATGATTGGTCCTCCCACCAAGGCACAATTTTCATGCAACTCACACGCACATTACATTTCAAATATTCAATTAATCAATACAAAATTCTAATAAAAACAAACAAATATTTTCCTTAAAAACTAGTACCCGGGTAATTAAAAAACTATAGAAAAACTCTTTAATAAAACACAGACACACACAAACACTTTTAAGCCCGAATAAGACAATACAATTTTAAATTTACATTAATTTACGTTAATTGCGCGGCTGTCCGTAACATTCTCCCCTCGGTGCGCAGCACTACACTTCAGGACACGGAACAGCCGTCGCCTCAGCTGACACACGACGATCTTCGAAGTGGGACGCCGCAGAACGCCACCAGTCGTCTCGACGTCCACCACACGAACCTGGTTGTCAGGACCCGGTAGGTCTTCTTAATTCTGCCTCGAGGCCACGAGTATCGAGGTGATGATGAGTCGACGATCAGCACGATGTCGCCCTCGGCCGGCGCGCGGCATATAGGGTCGCCGCGCGCGGCGGCACCAGAGTCGGTAGTATTCTCTCAACCACCTCTGCCAGAAGTGATCGGCGAGGCGCTGACACGTGCGCCAGTTTGCAGGCCCGGGGCACGTTGTCGTCAAAGTGGCCCGCTGCGGCAGCGCCGCAGGAGCGCCCGATCAGGAAGTGGTTAGGCGTGAGGCTCTCGGCCTCGGCAGGTTCGACGTCCACCTCCGTCAACGGTCTGGAGTTGACAATGTGCTCGGCTTCAGCAGGGTGTGGAGAACTTCTGCGAGGGCTCCTCTCTCTCAATGTAGCGGCCAACGCGGTTTTGATAGATCGCACCAAACGCTCCCAGGCGCCACCCATGTTCGGAGCGCCGGGAGGTATGAACTTCAAGTTATGGTGCGGACGTCGGCTTCTTTCTTCATCTTCTCGTGTACCTCTTGTATGTTCATCAGTTCTTTGTTCGCGCCGACGAAATTCGTGCCGTTGTCCGAATACATCACTCTCAGGTTCCTCTTCGAGCGATGAATCGACGCAAAGCCAGTATCATGGAGTCTGATGACAAAGACTCCGCCAGTTCAATATGTACGGCGCGTGTTGTCAGGCATGTGAATAGCCGCTCTTTTCGTGTCTGCGGCCTATCGTCACACTCATAGGCCCGAAATAATCGACCCCGTACACGTGAAGGGGTTGGTGATGACGTAGGCGTTCGGGAGGCAGGTCACCCTCCGCAGACGGCATCTTCGGCAGACTTCTGTTAATTCTGCAATTGACATTCGTGGGCGATTTTCGCAGTTTCGATCGCAACGACGTGATATAATATTTCTGCCTAATTTCGTTCATCACGGTGTTGTGGTTTCCGTGATTGAACCTTTCATGGTAGTGTTTCATGATCAATTTTGCGATCGAACTATCGCCACTGAGCACAAAGGGGCGATTTAAGGTAAACGACACATCTTTAGCGGCCTTTATTCTTCCTTTCAGACGAAGAACGCCGTTTTCATCAATTTCCATAGCAAACTTTCGTAGACGGCTTCTTCGTGTGACCGTTTTGCCTTCTCGTAAGTGTGTCGTTTCCTTTCCAAAACATTTTTGTGCCTCGAGCAAAAGTAACGTTTCGGCCCTTCGAATGTAATCACAATTCAAACTCAAAGGGTGCCGATCGTTCTCTTCAAGTCTTCTTTTGTCTTTCTGGGCTGGTGTATGCGCCTTCTTGCTTATGTGCTTCCACGTTGGGTCTGAACTCGTTTTAGTTGCCGTCCTCTTATGTTTCAATGCATTAACTTTTCGTTTGACCCGAAACAAATCAATAGCTTGCAATACTCTGGCCGTACTGCGGGTAATCGGGTCCAACTCGAGAATCGGCTCACGTTTGGTACGACTTGCAGAGTCTTCTTTATTGACCAGTGTCAACGTCGTACATGATCTCTCCTCCCCGTCGGTCGTTCGCTTTCGACAGTTTCCTGCGGCCATTCGTCTTCGCTTTTGCGGCAAATCGGGTCCGTGGAACCATCGGTGCGTTTCATCAAAGTGGGTAGGCGGGTCTCGTGTCGCGTCATCAGCGACGTTCAATTTCGTAGGCACCCACCTCCAAGATTTCACCGTCGTGTGTTCCTCCAATTCGGCCAGGCGATGAGCGACAAACGGTTTGAACGACCGTGGGTCGGAGCGGATCCAAGATAGAACTGTGCGAGAATCAGTCCAAAATATTTTGCGGGTCACATTCAATTCGATTTCAGTTAGTATCGACGAAGCCAATCGAGCGCCTAACAGCGCCGCTTGCAATTAGAGCCGAGGGATCGATATAACTTTCAAAGGAGCGACGCGAGCCTTTCCTGCTATTAGCGAAACTGCGCTTTCGTGTTCGTTCAATTTTATACGCCAATACACGGCCGCAGCGTACGACTTTTCGCTCGCGTCGACGAACACATGTAGCTCCCCCTCGGTGTGGCCGGGCGATATGCATCGAGGTATTCTGATCGATGCCAGCTTCTTTACGTCGTTCACCCATTTTAGCCACTTCTTATGTGCATCGGCTTCTATTGTTTCGTCCCAGTCGATCCCTGATCTCCATATGTCCTGGAGCATGCATTTGCCCGTGATGAGGACGGGCGAGGCCAGACCGAGCGGGTCGAACACGGACATGACTGTGCACTCGTGACTTGTCGTTTTGTTGGTGGAAGCGATGTTTCCAATACTTCAGTAGGCGTGTTCCGCAGGCCGAGATTGAAACCAGGGCGTCATTATTGATGTCCCACTGTAGGCCGAGGGTTTTCAATTCGTGTCGCCCCCGAGTTGTACATTGTCGTCATTTCGCGTGTCGGGCATTTCATTCAAGACTTCAATTTCGTTACTCGCCCAACCGCGTAACTCGAAGGCTGCCTTTCGATGAATCTCGTAAACTTGTTTCGAAACACGCCTGGCTTCCTCTATACTGTTAAAACTTTTCAAGAGTCATCAACATAGTGATCTAATCGTATCGCTTTGCACGCCTCCGGGTACTCAAGTTCAAATTCTGAGGCGTTGCGATTTTGATGAGATCGCAGTACAAGACGATGAGGCGGCGCCGAAAATCAGTGACGTCATTCGGTACTCTTGTGGATTTTCGTGCATGTTATTTCGCCACAGGAATCGTGCTGTCTCGATCTTCCTCTGATCTTAACCCGCAGGAACATTTCCTTGATGTCGGCCGACACCGCTACGCGGCCCTGTCTGAATCGGACGAGTACACCCAATAGTGATCTTATTAAATCGGGGCCCGTGAGCAATGCATCGTTCAGACATTTGCCGTTCGTACGGGCGGCCGCATCAAAACAAGGCGGACTTTCTTCTTCTGCGGATGCGTGACGGCGAAATGAGGCAGGTACCACAAGCGTTCGGATGTAGATTGATTCGGCGCTGGCTCTGCGTACCCATTTTTAACAGATTATTGATCTGTTCATAATATTCACGTTTCAAATTATCATTCTTGACAATTTCTTTTCTATGCTGCGCAGACGTCGCATCGCTGTGTCATAACTTTCAGGCATCGTTTCGTTGTCCGACTTCCACAATAGGCATGTTTCGAACTGACCGCTCGGTAATCTTACACATTGCTATCTGCAACACAGCGCCCTCTCTTCTGGATCGTGGCTCGGTTTACGCGGAGCCACGCCGAGGGATTCAATTTCGAAATGCCGTTTCACAATATCATTCAGTTCAATGTCGGAAGCGTCGGACGGTCGCAAGTGATGGACGGTATTTATCGGTCGTGATAAACTGGAGCAGCATCCATGTAACACCCAGCTCAGTTGAGTCAAAGGAGGCGGCAGGCTGGTTTGCGCGACCACTCTTAATTTGTCGCGACACAATTAAGCCCCAATTATCCTGACCGATCAAGATGCAGGTGCGGCAGCGTCATAGATCAAATTTTCAGCGATATCTGTCAAGTGCGAGCAGGCTGCGACGGTGGCGCGCTCTACGCGTTGCGGAGCTAGCTTCAGGTTTCTGATGGTCTGAGCTGTCATGAGTTTCAAGTTTCGAGAAAACAAGCCTTTGATTTTAACTCGAATGACCCGCGATTTTTCATCGGTTATCTCATTGCCACCGACACTCGAGACGCGTAACGTTTCGCGGCGTCCTTCGCTCCGATTCGATTCGCCACCTGCTCATCGATTAAGGTGACCGTGGAGCCTTCGTCAAGGTGCGTGGACCTTCATCGAACCTTCGGGCCATACAGCTCGACCGGAACAATTTTCAAGTATGCGCGCATTGTATTAACATTGTTTACAGATACCGCCGTGTGCTCGGTGACGACGGCTGTCGTCTGGGCGCTCCCTCATGACCCTCTATCGTGGTCCGCTCTTGGTGGAGTAGCCTATGATGTCCGCCTCGACATATCTTACAGGGCTTTCCTCTGCACGGCTTGCATGTGACGGCCCCTCAGGCATCGGAAACACATGCGAAGCCTTTTCGCGGCGTCCCATTTTTCGCTCATATTCAACTTTACAAATTCGCCGCAGTCGGGTAAGCCGTGTTCGTTGTTACAGAGCGGACATATCATTTTCACATTTATTGTTGACCGATTTGATGGCTGGAAGGCGGTGTGCGAATTCGAGTTGCTGTCATCGTACTTCATAGTGTTAATCGTGTTTGTTCTTCGCGGGCGTCGTTCCGGTGTAGGCCTCAAATTTCTACTGCCGCCTTTCTCTATCGGCATGGAGGCGCTGCACTGGTCGGCTATCTTATTCAAAAAAGTTGACAACATCACAAGTTCGGGCTCGTCGCTGTTCTGAGAGTCCTTGTATTGCACCATTTGAATTTCAAGATGTCATTGAATTTGTCAACTATCTCATCGGTCATCTCGGGGCGGACAGGTAGCTCAATTTATTCAACGTGCGTATGGCCGCAACACAATTATTTACTTTATTGGCGAACGAGCTGATGTTGCCCATTCCACCGTTCATCGGCGTCATACGTCTCAATTTATTTAGCTCCTGTTTGATTATGGCGTCAGGTCGCCCGAACCTGCGCTCGAGCACTCGCATAATTTGTAGCGGATCCGTTTCAGTATAGATCAAGGCTTCACAAGTTTCACGCGCTTCGCCACTGAGCGCTTTGCGGATCCGTGCTACGTTTTGAACATTGCTGAATAGTCCCGACGTGTCATTGTATACCGATCGAAATGCGATCCATTCGCTAACATTTCCACAGAAACTCGGCAGATCTGCCAGAGTTTTAGACGGCTCGTTCACAATTTTCGATGTTTCTTTGCTAGCAGTCCTGATCGCGAGTACGATCGCATCGGCCAATGTGGATTCGCTCATATTCGAGTCGGTATTACGGGGGATGCACTATTGATTTCGCTGCATGCCGTCGGTGGCGGTGGTGGCGCTGTCGTCGGACTCGATTCGGGCACGGGCTCAATGTCGCCCAACGTAACGGTCCGTTTCTCAAGTTTATCCGTTTTGGATAAATGGGACGCGTTATCACAATCAATCAAATCGCCCGAATCCTGTTCGTCCGCTTCCAGGCGTAGCAATAACATTTTGTACGCGCGACCGCGGCACGTGCAGCTATCCTTTCACTTTCTAATTGCTCAAATTCTAGTTGAGCCAATAACGCGGCGTGCTTCTTCTGTCGCGCCGTGTTCATTTCTGTTCGAATCGTCAATGTTCAACTGATGTGCAGGACTTCGGTTTCGCATATTTGCCGCTAGAGGGCCAAGTGTTGCATCGGATGCGCCGGCTGCATTCGGAGCGTCGACTCGGTCGGATCTCGTATCCGCATGCAAGTCACAAACTTCCTCGTCGATCCTCTCCTGCCCAGGCGAACTTCCGCTCAAGTTTTCATTCGTACCGTGGTCCCACGTGTGCGTCGACGACGTGCCCGTTTCTGACGACCGGCTTGTCGGCGCACTCATTGACGTTTCGTTCTCTTGCTCGGCTGTGTTCATTTTGCGCGCTTGTAACACGCTTGCTGTCCATCTTCAAGTTCAATTCTTCGATCTTCAATCCCTAACGGTCCCTAACAGCTCGTACGAGGTCCTCGAGACGAGGATATGCTCAATACGAGGATGGAAAACGGTGTGGCCCGCTCGACAGTGGACATGCACAGAGTCAGGGTGCGCAATAGAGCTTCGGTGGGAGCGACCGTCGCCAGGCGTGCCTACAGTCCGGCCCCAATGCGTATCGACGCGACAAGGCTATTCGGCGCCGAGATCGTACTCGGCAACCGGTGACCACGCCTCAACTAGTCACACCGCTCGAAAGCGTTAAACAGTGAGATGTCGTTAACACCGCTAGGTGACCCTCTCACTGTCCGAAGCGTGCACACGGAAATAAAATCCGAAGCACACTTACTCGTAAAATTTGTTCAGGATAATCCGGCTCGAAGGACCAGCTGTAACGGCGATTTCGGCTATCGCCGCGTAAGCCCACCCCGGATTGCCTCTCTTCACGATGCACGCTTCTTTCTTGGTCGGCGGATTTCTTGCAGTGTGGCGGCGTGGTCAATAATGGACAGCGTTTTTTTCTTTCAGACTTTATTAAGCCGAGCTTCACAAGATGACGGTTGGCTAGCAACTGTGTCGGATGCACCACTCCCACTGCATTTTATGGGTGGTGCATCCGTTGCACATGTAGTTGCATACATTTTAATTTGGGAGGCGTGGCCATGCACTTAATTCACATATGCATTGTCAAACATGCATTGGCGCCACTAGCGCCTGAGACACCGATTAGCGGCCGTACCGTAACGACGACCGCTTTCAAGGCCTATGATTGGTCCTCCCCACCAAGGCACAATTTCGTATGCAACTCACACGCACATTACATTTCAAATATTCAATTAATCAATACAAAATTCTAATAAAACAAACAAATATTTTCCTTAAAACTAGTACCCGGGTAATTAAAAAACTATAGAAAAACTCTTTAATAAAACACAGAACACACACAAACACTTTTAAGCCCGAATAAGACAATACAATTTTTAAATTTACATTAATTTACGTTAATTGCGCGGCTGTCCGTAACACATTCAGTATCTTTTTCTCCACTATTTATATTATAAACTGATTTCCTTTTTTTTTTGTTTATTATCTATTGACGAATTTTGGTGTTATCAAAACAAAAATCGAAACAGTTTTTTGCCCCACTTTCGATGCAGAGTCAAATGCATTTATTTACTTTTAATACGTGCATGGTCTCAGATATGCAATGAACTAATTATAAGAATTGAAACAAAAATGTACAAAACATGCAAATCAATATGTGTGGGTATTCCTTAAATTATCAACAATAGTTATCGTCGAATTTTGACCGTTAGGCGAACACTGGTAAAAAAAAACAGGTGGCCGTCACCGGACGTCCGGTGAAATATTGAATTGACGGTTATCGAAAGAATTTATAATGAAAGAAAAAAATCGATAAATAATTATGGAATTAAATAAATAAAAACACAGAGTTTCGCTAATACAATAAATATATGTTTTTTTCTTATTATTCTTATAATAATAATAATAATATATACAGAATACACGCCACGCGATAAAAAGGGAGCATGACGGCACAATTGAGCGTCATGCCGTTTGCCGTCACGGTCGCCGTCGAGGCGAGCCAAAAGTTATTCCCCGTTAAAATATTTATATTTTTATGATGATTGTGCACTAAAAGACAAGTAAAAATTTCTACGTATTACATTTATATAAAATATCATTGATTATCAGATGGAATCTGCAATGGGTTGCATTATTTTGTAAATTAATACTTCCTTAATGCGCCTTATTATCTACTAAAATAAGCTGTAATATTCTATTTCGATATTGATCGACTTCTAGATGATAGTGTTCACAAGTTTTACAGACCAGTAATATCTCTCCATAAACCATTTTATAATAGTGTAAAGTTGCATTTTAATTGAGTGCATTTTCAGTTTATAGCGGTAATTATGCCTCTTTCGTACAGCTAATGCGCTAACTGGGCTGTTCTGTGCGCTCTCAGTCTCGGTAACGCCGTAGTTTTGATACATGTTAATGAGGACAAAACAGACTAAGGTGATTTTATTCGTGACGTCACCCAAGGACGGGCTTCGAATAATCTTCTATCCTGATGCTTTTGCGGATGTCGGTGGCGGCATCTACATCGACTTCGTTTCGAAGTCGGTACTGAAACTCAATAATCCCGCGCCTTCGTTTCATGATAGTTAATAATAAAAAAATGCGTTTCCCTCGTATCACACTAAGCGTTAATAGATAACACATTGCACATTGTAAGAACATAATATGTACAGTTAATGATATTTCTTCTGAACATTTAGATAAATACATAATAAATATGTGGCTAAAATGCATAGATCAAACTTCCATTGATGGAGTTTTAAGCAGACAGGCAAACATAAAAAAAATAAACAATAAAGAACAAAAGAAACATCTATCGATTTATAAAATTTAAGAAGGTATAAGGCAGAGGAAATTATATGTGTTTTTATCTGAATTGAATCTTTTTATGAACAAAATTATGTCATGGAACATCACTCGTGTAATATCATTACTAAGAAGAAGGTATTTCTAAAATAGTCCGTAATATGAGGAACAATAATTCCAAAGTACGATATAACTTTCCTTTTCATCAGCCTTAACATCGAGTTTATTCTCTGGAGAAATGTGCCAAAAAATTGCCCGCGTCGCTTCTATTTGCGGTTCCCGCAAATTATTATGTTCGACAAATAGGACATGAAGCTGGTGAAATTCCTGTGATTCTGATCGAAAACGCGCCCGCGCGTGACGCGCCGGCGGAGCGCATGTTCCGATTCGATAGACTTAGTTGAAATACTGCCTCTGATGCCTCACACGAAGCGAACACCGACCGGATACGGCCGATACGTGAATATTTAATGTGCCATTTGAACGACGCCTCGTAATTTGTATTCAAATACATAACGCAACGGAAGGCGTGGCCTGTTATCGGCAGCTGAGTGCATCTCCGTTCAGAGTTCTAGGTAGCTGCAACTGTTTCTGTGTGGATTGTCACGTGGGCTGGGCTGACGCCTGTCCAGAACAAACTAAGGCAAGTATAAGAGAGAAAATTGTTTGCCTCTCTGATAATTAGGTTAATAGATTGGCAAACATTTATGATTCTTTAATATTGAGTGAAAATTAACAAACACAAGCCTATGTACATGTCTGAAAAGCAATTTAAACGAAATATATAGTTTTATTAATAATAAACGTTTATATTATATACTTATCTATACATTTTCCTAAATATTGTAACAGATAGGCGGCACGTGAGGCGTTCAGCCCTCGTGCTGGTCGCGCTAACTTTAGTCCTATATTTTGTAAATTTCAAATACTGAAAGGTAATACAATTCGCGAAACAAAAGTATATAGACAGGCGAGGTGTGTCCAGAAAAAGAGACGTGGATCCTGAGACTGCTAGGAAAAAAAAAAGGAATGAAATTTAAATAGTCCCATAAGGGCTGCATGAGAATGGGTAGAATATATTCGAGATGAGAAGTAAATAAATATAATTCATATCGCTTCCGCGTGTTTGTTTAATGATCCCTAGAAGGAAGGGCTCCACTGTAGAGCGTACGCCGATAAACAATAATACGATGAACTCTTTTAATAATATTACGTGATTGACTTTTTATTTTAATTCTTTATCGATTCCGCTTAATCAGGCTGTCAACTGGTCAATGTTGCGATTGGACTTATTCAAGTAGATGATGTCTCCTATTGTCATAAATTTTCATATTTATAAAAGCAATATTCTAATATAGCTTTTGTACTAAATATGGAATGAAAGCAATTCGAAGTTATAACATTTCTTAAAAAATTTCTTTGACAGCATTCCCATTTCATTTATAATGCACTTTATCATCATAATCACATAAAACGATTTATTTTTCAAAAACTCTGACAGACGATATTTTCTTTCGCCGTCCATTAACATCGGAACGACAACGATAATGAAGACGTTTATCGCGAGTAAAATCTAAAAGTTAATTTTGTATTTTATACTAAACATTGAGGCAAGGTTCAGAATCGTGTCAAACCTATTAGCGTGATCTACCTTCTGCGGAGTAGTGTCCAGCAGGTCTCTCAGGACGGTCAGGAAGGCGTCGGGAGGCATCCTCCTCGCCGCGTACTCCTCCATGTAGTAGGCGAGCGCGGGCAGCTCGCTGGGCGACAGCAGCGAGCGCGCCTTCTGCTCCACGGCGCCCGCCGCCGCGCCGCGCCTCCGGCCCCAGCCGCTGCTCCTGACCAAGGAACGATGGCAGCGCTCAGTGTTTATGAGTTAGCGATGCTGAGCTAGCGCCGGGATTGATTAAAACTTGAAAAAAAACAATCATTCTTTTATGTCTGCAATACGTTTAGAATTTTAAGATAACTTAAGGTTCTCAATCCGTAGGTGCAACTGACCTAAGCCTAGATATATTTTTAAATGAAAATAATCCCTGTTTCAAACGTTGTATAACTCCCGCAAAATTATAACCTTTAGAATTTCAAACCGATTTTATTTTATTTTCTTTCAAAGCCACACGTTAGGCACATTTAAGACCTAGATGCCTGTATAAGACGGGCGATTGATTCCATGGATTTTCTGAGAATCCAAAAAATGATACTCCATTATTTCATTTCGATCTGTAAGTCATTACACCATTTTCAAGTAATTGTGCAATGGAACACAGCAATATCCATAATAATATCAACGACCATTTCTTTCAACAGTTTATAAGTAATATCAAAAGGAAAATCGTGATGGGAAAGTTATTATTTCAGGGAATTCGTTTACCAAAAAGTATATACCTATTTTAACTTTTGCATTCATAAAGAACAAACTTTGGCAATAAACAATTTTTACGATACGCCAGAGAACTGTTGCGGATCAATTTAAAATGGCTTCTAATAACTTTTACACTAAATATTAAATTGATAATTGTTATAAAATGCTCTGGGTGAGCATTCAGAAATGTCTTAGAAACACAAAATATTTGTAAGTACGTTTAGTATGTACCTATATTCGCAACGGTCTGTACCTATTTACAGTTCGATCTGTTCGCAAACCACTACCGTCACCGACGTAGCGTTAAGCTAGGGCCTAATTGGACACGTGTACTCCGGCACGGGAGACTACCGACGTCCGGCGGAGTCACCTGGGCGTGGCGTCGCGTTCCCCGTAGGCGGTGCACGCGTGCGGCACCTTGCCCACGTCGCGCACCAGCAGCGACATGCGCTTGTGGTACTTGAGCTGCGCCACCGCCTCGTCGTGGGTCACGTCCAGGAACGACTGGCCGTTCACCTCCAGAATTTGATCGCCCACCTGACGACAACAGGCACATGGGGGACAGGTTAATTTAAACGATATTGAGATGAAATGTGACATTTAGGTGATTGTCTTTAGTTTTTGACTTTAGTTTTATTTATGACGTTGAGTCTATATATATATATATATCCGTGCATATACAAAACTACCACAAGTTGGGTCTGTACGTTAAAAATATTTTAGGTAACATAGTTGCATTATGCCGCTTAGGCGTTTCTTATTCTAAAAGACTTAAAATTTTGTATGCTTGTTTGTTAGTTCGACATCCTGCGAAAGCTACGATACAGATTTAAATAAGCTTTTTTCATTTAACAGCCTACCGTTAGACTTAGAGCCTCGCCCGGGTTTTACCGCGTCACGACAAAAAGGAGACGTAATAAAACAAACACATTTTTATTACCACCACAAGATAAGTTTCTGTTTTAGATACTTATATTTATCGTAGTCAACAGAGTATGCAGTCTATGCTGAGATATAAAAAAAAGACATAAATACTATTCTACTTCTGTTTTTGCCAAAAAATTAGGAAACAACACTGTACACAAAACTTGGTATGGTTCCCGTTTCCACTCGATACCAATATGGCGATGGCGTTACAGATAATTTGAAACACGCTATCACTTTGTTTATGACGTTTGATATTAAGATTTATTTGCATATCATCCGACAATTACTGAACCAATCAAGTAAAGGTGGCAGACAAGGAATAAGAACGAGAATAATAAAGAAGCTTTTACAAGAAAGTATACAATGCATTTCTATATTCTCGCGGACGGACCCGTGGGCAAAAACTAGCCATTTTATGAAATGGAAAAGACAAAATAATCCAAATACAGATTTTTCTATTCTTCTTAAAATGAGTAACATTAATAATTTTGTATTTTTCTTAATATATAAATGAAACACCTTACAAGGAGAGAAAAACACACTTGCAATTTTTAGAATAACATGTCATTTTAAGATGCAGGGTTAATCAGAATTAAACTTATTCACAGAGATAGGTGGGGCGCACAATAAGTTTCTGGAACTGACTACTTACATGAACAATATGTAAAAAGTAATTACTACATTTGAAATTGGAACTCTTTGGCTGTAGAATATAGTATGTTTCATCTAACTGTCAATTGTTTTTACATTGTGGCGGCATTTTAAAAATCGCGTGTCTTCATCACTATGAATTTAAGTCGTGAAAATTTTCAAAGTATAATTTTCTACGATTTCAAGTGTAATTTGACAGCTCAGCAGTCTCGCTTGGTCCCGAACTGAAGAACCACGCAAGACTATTATTTATAACTGAATTGCAGAATTCAAGAACGAAACAGGCACGTGACCTACCATGAAATTTGGGCATCCTTTGGCATAGGCATGAATCAAATACAATCAATCCTACACAAACATTTGGGTATGGAAAAGCTGTGCTTGACTCAGGCTCAAAAAACGGACCGCGTCACTCGATGCAATGACATGCTTATCAGATTCTAGAAAGGTGCGTTTAATTTGGTGTAAGACATAGTAACAAGTGATGAAACAAGAATTTGTTGCCCCTACCCCAAGACAAAGCAGCAACCGACCGTATGGGTCCATCATGATAAGCCGAAACCAAAATGGCGCGCGACCGAAGTGCCTCAAAGCGGATGATTGCTTCTGTTTCTAATATAACTGGACGCATAGCTACTGTTACTTTTATATAGTTGTTGTACCGTGAATAGTGATTGGTACACGACCATTTGTTTGCCGGA
The DNA here is from genome assembly GCA_005406025.1 of Eumeta japonica. Classification (NCBI taxonomy): domain Eukaryota; kingdom Metazoa; phylum Arthropoda; class Insecta; order Lepidoptera; family Psychidae; genus Eumeta; species Eumeta japonica. Next base: position 52,869 of record BGZK01002287.1, on the reverse strand, counting down.
AGTTATTGACGAATTCCGTAAAAATAACCATAAACGTCATATCGTCTTGCACCACGACAATACCAGTTCTCACACGGCCAAACAGACGAAATAATTTTTTGAAGGAAAAAAATGTAGAACTTATGAGCAATTTCGCTTAAAAGTCCCGACCTGGCACTTTGCGACTTTTTTTTTTGCAAAAATTAAAAACCAATTACGCGATAAACGATTTTTATCACCAGAAGAAGCTGTCGAAGACTATGAAAAACATATTTTCGAGGTCACCAGGGAGGAGTAAAATAATTTTTTTTCGTATGAAAAAGTTCTTCTACCCTAACGGAGAATATTTTGAGAAACAATAAATTCATTATTGACCATTTATAGTAATTTTTTCTCATTCATTCCAAAAATTGTCAGTGCTCCCTACGTATTTCATTACCGTAAAACATGTATTGTTTAAGTGTCAACTGTTTTTGTTCGAAGTTAATAGCACAGTGTAATGTTATGCTGACAAAGTAGCTAATGTAAAAGAACTTTGCCAATTCGATTAATCTTATGTGCCTAATTGCAAAAGCGACTGAATTTTCCCCACCAGCCATCTCTTTAATACACAATTTTGCTTGAAATCGACAGGGCTCGAGATCGAAGCCGATATAAAAACATAAATCAAAATTATGGATCGCAATAGTGATAAGTATTGGAAACGATATCGAGAATTGGAACTTATTCTATGTTCGTACACTCGGAACCGGAGCTAAGAGCCGATGAATGAATGAACGAAACTCGAAATATTGAGCAAATATTGCTTCTTAATTATACTACGAGCTCTTAGAGCGACTACATTTAAAATGTATATAAGTAACGACCGAGCGTGCTAACTTTTTCGCTCTAAATTCAACAGCAAAAGTCTAGAAATTTGAAGTCAGGCGGTAATTAAACACCAGCTCAGGAAGTCTAGAGCCTGTCTCGGTTTCTCAAATTTTGCTCTCATCCGCGTATAATACAGCTGGTGATTGAACTAAAACACTGTATTAACCCAGTAGACATGTTATATGCGCTCTTCACCTCGGGACTTTTATTGAAATTTTGTCGTTTATTTAGGAACAGGTCGATCGACGTGAATGTTTAAGACGGTCTTCTTGGTTCGAAGGCGCTGATGCGATCCACCTGCAATTCCAGAAAGCCTGGTATAGACCATCCTCGGAACGACCTCGTTCAAATATACCAATACAGATTGCATTAAACAACAGTATACGGCAGATATTGGCAACTTACAGAACTCGGTACGCCTAAACCTGAACAGAACATACCCTGTTATGAAGAAACTTATACATCCATTTATTTCCTTTCATAACAGTATCTCACGTCGCAATGTATACGACGCTGAAGGCGCACCAAGTTGTTAATTGAAAATAAAACTCCAAGTTATATCAAAGCGGTTAAACGAGATCGGTCCATTTCCACTAAACATCCCCTTCTGGCCAAATGTGACCCTGTAGCGTTGTACGAGCGCCCTTTTCAAACAAAAACAGCGTTTCCAAAGAGTCACGGCCTATAAAAGGCAAATAAACGAGCGAACGGCGGACTCGGCGACATTAAAGTAAATAGTCGCGTTCCGCTTTTTATAATGATTTTGCACATAAAGAATAATGTGATACGAAGTTGTTACTGCGTAGGAGGGAAATTAAGATTTTCTAGAATGACATTAAAAAAAACGCGTTAGAGATCAGAAATGTAATAGTAGGCAATAGACAGATATTTTCAACGCTTTAGATTAAACCCCAAAAATAAAATATGTAAAGTATCATTTTTATGTCACTCTGTCTGTCTGTGACCACAACTATTTGTAAGCCGTTATCATGGAAAGATAGAATTTGGTGTATCTACATTGATTATGACTCAAAGTCAATTCAATTAAAAAAAATTCCAAAATAAATTCGGTGAAACAAAAAGGAATTGGGTAATTCTTAGATTATATATCATTTATTTTTCATTAACCTATGAAAGGAAGAAAATAGGGGATCACAAATATATTATGAATACGTGAAATATATGACATTAACCATATGTTTATTACGTTATAGATATTTATATGTACATTCAATGATAAATAATAATTGGACAACCACGATCTATATAAATAAATGATTACATATATGTACAGCATGTAGTTCTCGAAAATGTGTGTCATAAAAAAAGAAATATCGTATAAGACATTAATTTATAATACAAAATCGCATTTGGTCTACTTTTACCATTAGCGTGATCAATCATTTTTTTTTCATCCGCTTGTACAGACTTATCCTCTGCGCTCTTGTTATTAAGTTACCGAAATTAATAATCCATTTATATTTTCTTAATAAATAGTATTTCATTTTAATACGAAAAGCAAATACCTATTCTGAATTCAACAGACACTTGAGGACAGTAACTACCAGTTTTGTAGCATTCGTTCACGCAATTCTCACATCTTAGAGGGTAAGATGATATCATAACAAATATACGAGTGATCACCTCACAGATTAATTATGTATTATACAGCATAATCAGCGCTAGTGTATTAATGACAGCAACAGATAAAAATTACACCATAAAGTTATTACTTGGTAAACTTTCCACAAAACTTAAGTTTTGTGGAAAAAAGCCAACCAAAAAAAATAGACATATCTAATACGTACTGCGTATATTTATATATTCAAAATATATAATAAGACATTTCTATATACACGATAGGTGTCTTATATAAATACAAAGAAAAATCATATATATATTTTTATATTATGCACAGTGGTGATTATAATTATATATCTGCGAATACCATTAAAAACATTGATTTTGCGTATGTTTGAAAATAATTGTTTTATTAAATTTTTATTGTAAAATTTGTGTACCTTTAAAATTAGAAGTTACATTTATGTATTATTTATGATTAAAATTATATTTTAATTAAACAGAAAATAGCATACATCAAATAAATTTCTATTTTGCATGAAAATATTAAAATTTATCAAAATAGAAATTTGTATAATTTAAAGTATAAAATATACATGCGAAATATCTTTTTTAAATGAATTTATCGATTTTTTTTATTGTCACCAAAAAATATAATGTCTCATTTACAGATATACAAGGATTTATTTCATTCTACCTCTACAATATATGTATCTCTATACTTGGCCGCACGTTACCCTGGTTATGGAGTTATGTTTCAATTCAAGTACCATTACTATCTCAAATTACAGACTAATGAGCTCTATTGGAATTGCAGCTTCACTACTCGTGTTACAACTTCCTTTTTTATATTATGGCTAATGTTTAAGTGCAAAAAAATGTTTAACATGAAATTCTCTTATATACAAAAACTATCCTCATTCTCTGATAATATTTAAAATACGCAAATATATAAAAGTTGATTATATATTATATAAAAGTTATTTATCATTCAATACGATGGGTTTAAAAATGGATTATAGTAAATAATTTCTTTCATTAAATATATGTGTATGTTTACGAGTAATATTTATTCCAAAAAAGCCTGTGTAATATAACTATAGCTTCACAAACAGAAGTAGACAATCTTTTCTCAACAAATTACGATAGATTCTAACTCCACGCGTTAAAAAATTCTTTCATTTCATTGTTTCAACTTCGCGCTACATTTCCTCCCGGAACGCAAATTTACTGCTGAATTTCGCATAAAAAAATACTCGTACTCTGCTGGCTAGATGTTTCCACGCGGCGTTCGAGGAACTGGAGAATGTGAAGACATTTATTCTGCCACGGAGGCGCTTTAGAGTCACAAACACACGCCGGAATAACATCGGCGAGTCACTGTTTGATGCCAACCTCGCCATTTCAGAGATTGAAACTGAATTTTCCAACGAGCTCTGTACGTGCTCATAAATGGAAAACCGGACAACGATATTTCACGTCGTGATTTTTTACAACCATACGATTTTATATATATTTTAATTTTGTAAGTAACAGAATTCGGTCTGTCAGCAATGATCCGACTATAGCTCTATCTGTAGGATTCTATATAGCATAGCTACGAACCGTAGTCTAAGCAAAATAAATACGTTGACGAATATGACCCCAATCGATCAAGTCGTTTGCTCATGACTGACAGACACACCAATGGTTCTATATAGAAAGGTTAATTTCCGCCTGCAATTCCGTTCGCGTAGATTACAAATAAAATATATTTCTGTTCTACACCAATATATCTTATTGCTTTTGAGTGAATAATTCTTATATATAAACATATATAAATTTATAGATTGGAATCTCGAAAATGGCTGTGGCGATCTCGATAAAAATTTGTACTCTGGTAAAGTTTAGCTTTTCTAGCGAATGATATGTCTGCTTTGAAAAAACAATATAAAAAAATACTTTTTAATTACAACTTTATAGCGGAATCTCATACAATTTTGAAGTAATTGCATAGTTGTAAAAAATGTAGTACTGAAGATTTAATGTAACATTCGATTCATACATTGAATTTAATTTCCTAACAAGCCTGTTTTTATGATTTTTTTGTCTAAATTTAAATAATGTGACAAATTTTTGAAAGAACTATAGTTTTATCGAAAAGTGAACTTAAATTGGCTAGTGGCACGTGTTATTTTTGTTTAAAACCAAAAAAATTCACCGTCGTTTTTCGTCAAATAGAAGGATTTTTTAGGGCGCTGGAAAAAAATATTTTTTAACGACCACCCTACTTGATCATTTAGAAGCCGAAAAAACTATCTCAGACCTAAAATTTACTCTTTTTTCTTTCACAAAATACGATGCTTTTTATTGTTTTTACATAAACAGACACAGTATTTTTTGGCTTTAATTTTAGAGATAAGCATTTTTATTAAAAATCTTTCTCTCTTGCTATGTTTCTAGTTCGCGTATTTTATTCGACTTGTTCTGATATGGCGATGTTGCTTTATAATTATGTAAGTAGAAGCCGTCAGCCGAAACAAATGTATAATGATCAAGGGTTGTGTGGAATCGAGAAAGAAATAATCCGAAACCGTCCACAAATGATTTCTTGTCAATAGTCAAAGTGACATGTACCAGAATATGTCAGTCTCAGGTATTCACCTTAAAAGAAATACGTTTTCTTTCAATCAGATGTGGATCCTTCGCACGATCTTTGCTCAAACTCGACCCATTTTCATAATATTTTCGCTTCACTTTAGAGCTTACACCATAATAACACTAACATCGATATATATTGATATATGTCCATTTTCAAGATAAAGTAACAAAAGAAAAGCTGATAAAAATACGTTTCCTGTAGTAATTTCTCGCTATTTGTTTTTTTTTTATTATTTGTTGGATATCGATCGTAATAGTATATATATTCTATGAAAATTCTAACAGGTCACCCATTGCGATTCAAAAGGTGCAACCTTTTAGAAGTAAAGGCCGGTTAGCACTTCTTGCATACAGAACTATAAAAAATAAAAACTAAACGTGTGGTACTCGGGGACTGCCGCGGTAAAGCTATTGCATAGCATTTTTTATCAACTTATGCAATTATAATTATTTATTTATTTATGCAGTATTTTTTTTCTTTGATATTAATTCAAGTTTTTCATCGCTTTCTTCATTAATAAATGCACTTTGTTTATTTATATTTAAAACACTTTATACACAAATTTTACGCATATAGCTTTTCACCAGCAACTGCTATTCACTATTGTACATAGATTTTTACCTATGTATACATATACCTACATGTATACTTACGGGGGCATGCGGTGAGTGTGGCATTATAAAGATATGATAGATACCTATACACCTATATACTTTCTTACAAACAGCTGCCGCAGCTTCGTCCGAATTCGGAGCAGCTCGTCTCGATCCGTGCGAGCTTCGTACAGTCGTACCATATACATACACGTTACGCGAAAGCTCGGCCAAGCTACATGGTAGACGGAGTGGGGGGTGTTAGGTTTTATTTTCGTTACGGAATTTCTTGATTCGGTCGCTGCGCTTAAAGCCCGCGATAAAAGCTATGCAATAGCTTAAAAAGCTATGCAATAGCTTAAAAAGCTATTCATAGTATTACTATCAAAATAGTATTGGAATAATAAAAACATTTATTTTGAAAATCCTCTCAATGATCCCGGCGTAACAGAACCATTCAAATGAATTTATAGCCGAGGCTTTATCAGTTATAAATCAACGAATAAAAACGAGATTATTTCAAATGAAATGAACAGCGACATCTGTATAGAAATAGTTTTAAAGTTAACATTTTTATTTATTTAAAAATTTGATTCAATACTTGATCACACATTGAACAATTATATCGAATACACAATCGAGGAAATTAACAAGTTTTACTGTGAACTCCCACAAGCTAGAGGTGTTTATAGTTGTTCCATATAATTATTACAAGTTCAATAATTAAAACACTGATGTCAATATGATGGATAAAAGGTCTGCGCAGAAGCTGCCATATTAGGGAAAAAATCGTGTGTTAACAGGTGAATGAAGAATAATACCACGTCATGTCGTTGAAACTTAGATATGGAGAATACTAGAGAAGAGGTTTAAGTGATCAAATCGTTTGAAAGTAAAATAACTGCATTTTTTGAAGTGAAAACTTCTTTAGCAGCGTTGTGCACTTTCTGGGATGGGTAAAAAATGTTAAACTCGCGTCACGGTCACGTGACCTGATTGAAAATTCGTAAGACGGAGGGATGTAGAGCGCCCGAGCGGCGTAGGAGAGGAAGTAATATCCCCTCTCTTTCTATCGCGGTGCGAAAATGTATGCCTACTCCTGCTGTTTCGTTTAAGCGGCGCAGGGCGCTTGCGCAAGTGTGCACATGTGTTTGTAGATTGGCGATGATGATGCTAGTAATGATGATGGTGAAAGAGTCGTTGAAATTATGGATGAAAGTTGATTTTTCTGAGAGATTAACTTTTTAATGTAAAATAATTGTAATAGTTCTGAAGTGTTCAATTTTTAATGTAATATAAATTGCCGTGTTTGTGTACGATAGCGCAATAAATGAATATTGCATTTTACCACATAAATGATACTACTTTTATACTGATAAATAAAGCAATTCGTGCGAAATTATTCCCTAACCATTCCAAAATATTCAAAAATTGTTCAAGTTTTCACTTCAGCAGGCACTCCCGGAGGGCAATTTTTATTCTGGTCACGACAGGAGCGCTCGCGTACTTATTGAAATTTTGGTAGAGAATGCGTTAACTTTAAATAGGTTTCCAAATATATAAATATTATATATACACACACATAATGTATTGTAAAGTTCATTAAATGTGATTGTAGTACATATTATAACAATAACATTTGTTAATCTTTTCTTCATCTTCGAATAAATTTTAAAGAGAAATATCGGAGGCAATAACCATTTCTAACTTGATTCCACTCACATAGAATCTACTAAAACGAAAAATTTTTACTGTACACCAAAGACATTAGCCTCACGATACTAAATATTATTTTACTAAGAGTCGCATGCATTAGTCTTAGTGCATGGTTGATTCCTGTGCCGCATTTCTTTGTTGGGCCAAGTTGAACTTGACGAAACAATGAGCTGTCAGCAATTTATTTTGAAGTTGTTGTAGTGTTTATTTTACCATTACGTTTTACTCTGAGTCTGTTGTTCCGTTACACGAAGAAAGTTTGTAATATGATGAATGGCACAATGTAGAAGTTTAGGCTATGAGACCTAAACTTTACTCAAAAGCAATTTCTTTTCACGTGTAAGTCCCTTTTAAAGTATTTTCAATCATAACTTTTTCACATTGTTAGCATTTCATTAGAAAAAACAAAATTTAGAAGTGTATATTATTCTGTATTTAGCTAGAATTATTTTTATAGAAAGCATCTGTAATATGATATTTCGATTATTTATTTTTATAGCTTTAGGTCTTATTTCCCATGTTTTACAATCCATATTGTATTATTTTAATTTTTAGTTTTATCATTTTCCGCATTCTATCACGTTCTTGTTGAATCTTGTATTATACAACAAATGTGAACTGATAACGGTTATTAGATATTTAGACAAGTCGTGTAAAATTTTCAATAACTACGTTTACTACTTTAAAATGTATATTCTATTCAATAATTATATGTAGTAGTGCGGTTGTTAACCTTTGTTAATTGAGATAGCTTCCCTGAGGAGATTGAAAAAATCAACAAGTCGTAGTAAATATTGAGAATATAATATCCGACTTTTAATTGTCTAAGCGTCCAATTATCAAAACAGGGATGATTATAAAAAACAATACGGACTTATGTTACTGATCGATGGGATTGGACGCTCACAATTAGGGGGTTTCTTAATTTATTCGCAAAAAAACAATATGTTTAAAAATAAAAATAATTGAAGATGTATAATGTTTACCGGAAATCTATGCTAGCTCCATTCGGGCAGTGGTCGAGCCCATTACTGCTGTAGCTAATTTATAAGATCGTATGAAGATAAAAAAGGTACATGAACATATTTAAACACAACCGTCAAATTAATCAAACTAATGAACAAACGTGGAATCCGACCTTCGTGCAACGCCGCACTATAGGACGCGAGGAAGGGAAATGTGCCAAAAATGGTTAAAGTCATTATTCTCCTTTATTCAAAAAAATGACGGAATATTGTTGCCAACATATGAATATGTATGATTTCAAAAATTATAAGTATCAGAAGTTTATTTAAATTACTTAAAAAAATAATTAAACTTTGACTTACTCCGCTTTTCTATTTAAGTGTATTTACATGCTACAGCTTCATCGTTATGTAACATAAAAAGTATGCAACCCATAAATTTAAAATTTATTTTAAGTAATGTGTGGTTTATCTATTTTAAAACTATTTGTTTTTTTACATTTTATTTATAAATTATTTTTCAATCGGAATTTTTATCAAGAAGAAGATTTTTCACGCATTTCTAAATTTCAATTAGAGTTTTAATTGTTATCTCAGTTTGCCTCAGTTGGGAAATTTATTCTGTTTTGTTAGAAATGTATGTAACTACATAATAAAACAATTTTTTTTTGCGAAAACTTGCGAACTAACGATATGCATTCGAAATACTAAAGACAGACGCACTCGGTAAACGTCAAAGATACGGCGCGTAGTGACTTTTACATATTTTTAACTACTACTTTGCAATGATTAAAATTTTTTTTATATTGTTTTAGTTTATTAACTCGAAGGCAATTAAGATTAAATTTGTAGATACCTATTTCATTATAGCTAAATAGATTATTAAGGAATATTAGGTTTCTTTGGAAAATTGCTCTATATATAAGGACTACGTGAAGTATGTTATCTCAACGTTTTTTTATTTTATTATGCAATGGTTAGAAGTCAATGATACGCTGTTAAAGCTATCGAATACCCACGAAATTGACCGCAATCGTTTGTTTTGAATGATTGCGTTTTGGTTTAGATACGTTTGATAAGATTTAGGTTATCAAACATATCTATTATTGATGGAAATTATGGGAAAATATAAAATTTACATGAAGCCAAACGCTAGAAAAAACGTCAACTCTGATAAATATGATGAAAAATGAAATTCAAAATTTAATAGCTTCTCTAATAGTACAAAACGGAATACAAGTGTCAGTGAATTATGAGTTGTTTTTGACTATGATAGATCAAAAATCCATGTTTTAACAGATACAAGTGCAACCTCCGTTTGCGAGGTTTGTGGTGCAAAACCTTTCGAAATGAATAATTTGAGGCTAGTGCGAAATATGAAAAGGAAGAAACATTTAGATTCAGCTTGCCTACATTATATGCCTGGATTAGGTTTATGGAATTTGTGCTATACGTGTCCTATGATATGCTTTTCAAAACATGGGCTGCGAAAGGCCTAGAAAACCAAAAATTAAAAGCAGAAAAGTAACGGTTTATACAAAAAAAATGATTCCGAAAAGAAATGGGTTTGATCATCGATAAGCCAAGACAGTTAGTTCAGTGATAATTCAAACAATGGAATTAACCCAGAAAAATTCGGAGAATATGCTTTAGAAACAGCAAAACTGTTATGTAAATCAATATAATTGGTACTACATGCCTTCTTCTATTCACAAAATATTAATGCATGGTGAAAGCATCATACGATATAATGCTGTTTTACCTTTGGGCCAGTTTTCGGAAATGCACAGGAATCGAGACATAAGGATTATAAAAAAATTAGGCTACGTCATGGGCGAAAATGTTCTAGAGAAGCTACAAACGAAGATGTTTTTCATACTTTATGATTTATTGTACATCCTAACCTTAAATTTACAGTCTAAGAAAATTCCTAAAAAGATTACTAAACCTTTAACGGAAGAAACAAAATTTATTAGATTTTTCGGACTAACGACTTATTTTGAATAAAATTAGGTATAACAATAAATTTAGTTTGATTTAGCTATCTCATTAATGTTTTGATTAGTTTTATATTTTTCTTTTTTTATGTAGGTATACCTTAAAAATAAATATTCGAAATTAACTTTGTAATTTTTGACAATAATTATTTTTTTCATGTTAATTATTATATTAAAATTATTTTATCGAAATGTATTTGTAGTTTATTTATTCTTCTACATAATCCCAAAATTTCAAAATTTTAGCTTTAAAAACAATGGAGTTATAAATTTATGACATATGTTTCCCCCCCTCGGCCCATAGTGCGCCGTACTGGAACTTAAATGTAACTTTTTTTATCTAATGTGAACGACTCTGCATCCACATGACATTTCCTTATGACATGAAGTTATTAATTGTCGGTATTTGTGGCCAACGTCAGTTTGTAATAAGAGTAAAGGAAAAAAAAAGTTATTCAATATAAGGTGTTGTACCCTATACTTGACAGTTAAAATGTTTAAAAACGTTTAAAAAAAATACGAAAGTCGGATGTTGTATAAAAATATCGTATAAAAAGTTATTCAAAATTTTTGTATAGTATTTAGATTTTATTGTTTAAGGATTGACAAAAATACAAAAGTATTATTAAGAATCTATACAAAATAATAAATAGTGCCTAAAGCTTTTATAAAAAAAAATATGTCAAATGTATTTAAATTTCCGCCTTCTCACTAATGCTAAGTTGCAACACTGTGTACTCACTCACTCTGTTCGCGTTCGCTTCTCTTATTGTATCCTATTCAAAGTATTAATTATAAGTAAACTAAAGTACACACTCGTTTCATTTAACTCAACAGGTTATGGGCCCAGATAGCTCTAACGTTTTTTTTTTTGCATAAGTTAACAGTATTACAATAAAGTGATTAACGTAAATAGTGATAACGTAAAGTGCTCACGCGTGCATAACCTCAAAGTTACCGGCTCGCGAGTTCTTTCTGTACTTCAGCTATTTCAGATTTCTTTGCAAAATGAATAACATAACTATGTCAATTCCCAAACTGACGGGACGGGAAAATTGGTCTACGTGGAGTTTTGCTGTAAAGCATACCTACAGCACGAAGACTTGCATAATTGCATATCGGCAGAACCAAACCCCAATGATCCAAAAGCAGTGAAGGATGACGTCAAAGCTAAGTCCAAATTAATATTATTGGTTGATCCAATCCTGTATGTACACATCCAACAAGCAGAAAATGCCAAACAATTATGGGATAATCTTACCAAAGCATTTGAAGACAGAGGATTAACTAGAAAAGTTGGCTTATTAAAGGATTTAATTAATACTACATTGGAGACGAGCGAAAGTGTAGAATCTTATGTAAATAAAATAATGTCTTCCGCTCACAAATTGAGGAACATCAACTTCAATGTTGATGATGAGTGGCTGGGAACTTTGATGTTGGCCGGTTTGCCGGATTCTTACAAGCCAATGATTATGGGCATAGAGAGCTCTGGAGTAAAGATTAGTGCTGACTTAATCAAAACAAAATTACTTCAAGAAGTAAAATCAATTGATTCAGACACTACAGTACTTTATACAAAGCACAATAATGTAAAGGATCCTCAGAACAACCCAAAGAAAGGTCCAAGATGTTTTATTTGTAACAAATATGGACATATAAGCAAAATTGTAAGTCAAAGAAAGCAAAACAAAATAAAAATAAAGACACAAGCTATGTAGCTGTGTTCTCTGCTGCAACTAAGTATGATGATGGGTTCTACATAGATTCAGGTGCTTCAATGCATCTTACCATGAGACAAGACTGGCTTTATGATGAAGTACCCCCTCCGATCACAAGTATAAAGATAGCAAATAGTAAAATGCTTCCGGTGAAAAGTTGTGGCAAGATAGACTTGAATGTAATTGGTTCAAATAATGTTAAACAAACTATCCAGATTACACATGTACTGTATGTACCTGAATTGACAACCAATTTATTGTCTGTAAGCCAAATTATGAAGAATGGATGCTCCATACAGTTCACAAAACAGGGCTGTAAAATATTCAATAAGATGAATACAGAAGTAGCAGCGGCAAATCTCATCAATAACATGTACAGGCTGAATACTGACACTGTCACAGCATACAGTTGTAAAATGAATGAGACTGATTTCTTACTGTGGCACAAGAGGATGGCACATTTAAATTTTAATGATTTAAATAAACTAAGTAATTGTACAGATGGAGTGAAATTGATTCAAAACAAAACCAAATGGTCTGTGAGCTGTGTCAAAAGGAAAACAATCCAGGTTACCATTTCCTTCTGAAGGTTCCAGAGCACTGAATCCTCTGGAGTTGATACATTCTGATGTCTGTGGACCCATGGAGGTAAAATCACTTGGAGGAGCCAGGTATTTTCTCACATTCATTGACGATTATACAAGGAAAGTATATGTATATTTCTTGCATAATAAATCAGAAGTATTTTTAAAATTCAAAGAATACAAAGCCTTAGTAGAGAATCAACTAAATTTTAAAATAAAATGTCTACGTTCTGATAATGGTAGAGAGTACCTTAGTAATGATTTCTCCAATTACTTAAAGAAATCAGGCATTATCCATCAGACTTCTAATTCATATACGCCTCAACAAAATGGATTAGCTGAGCGTATGAATCGCACACTTATGGAAAGGGCACGCTGTATGCTAATTAACTCTGATTTACAGAAAAGTTATTGGGCTGAAGCAGTATCCACAGCAGCTTACATTACCAACCGCTGCCCTACCCGTGCACTGTCATATGCTACACCTGAGGAAATGTGGTCAGGAAGAAACCTGATGTAAGTCACCTGAAAATCTTTGGCTGTGAAGCTATGGTCAAAATACCAAAGAGAAGCTTCGAAAACTGGATTCTAAGGCAAGCAAAATGATTTTATTGGCTATAGTGATACTACAAAAGGCTATAAGTTCATTGATCCAAAGACAAAGAAAGGAGTAATAAGTAGAGATGTTGTTTTTATGGAAAGTTCATTAACCCAAAACCATGTAGTTGTGCCCCTAACTACAGATGAAAATGAGGTTAATAAAAATAAACACATAATGCTTAGTCCTGAATTACAAGAAAATTCCAATGACAGTTCTGAATCAAAAGTTTCTGAAAGCTCCAGCAATGATGACTCATTTCATTCAAATGATGAATCATATCAATCAAATGATGACTCTCTGTATATACCTAAAACTAAAATTAACATAGAACATGACAGCAATATTAAAACTAGATCTAAGGCAAAGAAACAAGATAATAATACTTATCTATGTAAAGGAATTTCAGAAACAGATGTGCCACAGACCTACAGTGAAGCCATATCATCACCGAATGAAAAAAGTGGAAACAATCTATAATGGAGGAACTAAAAGCACATGAGAACAATGAAACATGGACCCTGGTGGAAAAACCCTGGAGTAAAGACAATTGGATGCAGGTGGGTGTTCCGTATTAAAATGATCCTTCTGGTATAATATACAAATCCAGACTTTGTGCTAAAGGGTGTTCCCAGCATTATCAGATAGATTACACCGAAACATTCTCTCCAACAGTGAGATATGACTCAGTGCGAATATTGCTCTCAGAAGCATGTCAATATGATCTAAAAATTGTACAATTTGATGTTAAAACAGCTTTTCTCTATGGAGATATTAAAGAAAATATTTATATGAATCCTCCTGAAGGAATAGAATCTCCACCAAACTTTGTATGTAAATTGAACAGATCATTATATGGCTTAAAACAAGCCCCAAGGTGTTGGAATGATAAATTCAAATCTGTATTACATAAATTTGGTTTTGTTAATAGCCACTCTGATCAATGTGTGTTTACTGGTCATATAAACAAAATAAAAATATATCTCCTATTGTATGTGGATGATGGGTTGATAATATGTAAAGATGATGATGCTATTAACAAAGTTATAGATAACCTTAAACAATACTTTGAAATAAAAACCATGGAGCCTACAAATTATGTGGGATTACAGATAGAAAGATCAAATGGTAATATATTTATTCATCAGCAACAGTATATTGAAAGATTACTACGAAATTTTAATATGGTTAATGCAAATGGAAATAGTATTCCAATAGACCCCACACCAAACTGGAGAAGAAAAATATAGTATCTGAAGTGAAAATACCATACAAAGAAGCAGTGGGTTCACTCATGCATCTTGCAATAGTAAGTAGACCAGATATTATGTTTGGAGTGAGCTTAGTAAGTCGTTATCTAAACTGTTATGATAGTACTCACTGGGCTGTTGTTAAGAAGATATTAAAGTATTTAAAAGAAACCAAAGAGATGGGCATATTATATTCAAAGTGAAGAATAATACTGTAGAAGGCTACAGTGACTCTGATTATGCAGCTGATAGTGACACAAGAAGATCTACAACTGGGTATGTGTTTACCAAGAATGCTGCAGCTATAACATGGGCAACTCAGCGACAGCAAAGCATAGCCCTGTCTACAACAGAAGCAGAATTCATGGCTGCATGTTCCGCTGCAAAGAGGCATTGTGGATCAAAAGACTACTACTTGATATTAGTGCATATAATCAAGACAGTATCAGTTTAAATATAGACAATCAAAGTGCAATATCAGTGATTAAAAATATGGACTTTCATAAAAGGTGTAAGCACATTGATGTTAAATATAAGTTTATTCAAGAAAAATGTCAAGAAAAGAAATATGTGTAAAGTACCTATGTACTACAGAACAGTGTGCTGATATATTTACAAAAGCTCTTGCTCGTGTGAGATTTCAATATCTTAGAGATAAAATTGGTATAACCTTAAATAAGTAAATAAGTAGTTTCTTTCATCATTATAGTTGAATAACATATCAGCCAATTCATCTGTATGATGTGTCATATTTGTAAACTTATATGTTAGTTATAAAATAAGAAGGCTTTAATTTGGTGGGTGTGTCAAATGTATTTAAATTTCCGCCTTCTCACTAATGCTAAGTTGCAACACTGTGTACTCACTCACTCTGTTCGCGTTCGCTTCTCTTATTGTATCCTATTCAAAGTATTAATTATAAGTAAACTAAAGTACACACTCGTTTCATTTAACTCAACAAAATAATAGTTTTTATGTTTCTTTCGCATTATTTTAAAATAAATAGAGAAACAAGAAAAAAAAAGAACGAAACAAACGAAAAGGGACCGACGACGACAAAGCAAAGGGACCGTTTCAAATATTACAATTCGATAGGCTGCTTTGGGGCACTGCAGTAGAATGTTCCGTAGCGACCTCCGCTGACCCACTTCCGATTTTATAGCCGTAATACAGATATATACAGAGCGGCGCGATGTACGCTGTATTTTCGCTTAATGGACAATTTTCGCTTAACTACCACATATATTGCTACGTTTCGATAAGATCAAAAGCGAGATAGGCTGGGAATTCCATTTTGATCGGAGGTTTAAATATGGTTGTATAGCGATTAATTTTAGAAAATTAAGAATACCTGAGAGTCCTGAACGTAGAGCGCTATTTGATATTTAGATTTGCATTTTTTTCCGTTTATATGCAACTAGTTATTGACCACGACTCCATTCGCATGTAAATAAACTCAATTCTTTCATGTCCTATATCGAATGATGTCACTTTCAATCATGATCCCAATACCGGTCCCGTTATTGTTTTAACACCGGTTCCAATGGTGACTCTGTTTTTCGTCTGGCTCCGAGTTCCGCTTCCGACTTCCATTCCATTCCCACTCACAATCTCGATTACGACTCTGGTTTCTATTTCTATCTCCATCCCAACCTCACACTCGATTTCAAAATTTCAATCCCATTTTTAAGCACGGAGTTTCGATCCCGGTGTCGGTCCCGCCCTATCATCTTAAACGTGTACATGTCAGGTTTTAATAATCCATCTTTGGACTTGCACTTCGAGCCCTTGCACTTCGCCGTAGTGGCAGCTATTTGGTACCAATGACCGTCGTCGACAATCCGAAGATGACGTCCCGAACTGACTGACGAGTTCTCATATTCTCCGTGACATGGAACGAATGTTGGTGATAATTAGTCTTAAGTTGAGTTTAAAACTCATCTCTCAATTCGCCCGTGGTCAACATCGAACTCGATAGGTATTCACAGGTTAGAAAGCAACGCTCTTAAGCACTAATGCTCGTATTGATGAAGCACACTTAAGTGAGGTGTTCCACTTGAGTGTGGAATGAACAAGACAGTTACAGTGCCACGCTACGGAATATAATAAGTGTTTCGCTCCCACGTTACTTCCTGGGATGGAGCTATCATTTGTGGGACGTCTATTGATACGAGCGTAAGTCATCACCGCATTGAAATCCGTTCGGCCGTTTATGCGCGATCGAGTCCCAAACATAGACTTTCACTTAGGTTAGGTTAGATTACAGTAATATTATAACGCCGAAACACGATGACCATAGACATTATAAAATATATATACAAGGCCGTATGTGGAGCGGGCCCATTTACGTTTAGAGCGTTTCAAGCTTTATGTTTCGCCGCGTACGACAATTCCCAATACAGGGCGTGTGCAAATTGAAGCGGCAGTGTACCGCCCGTCAATTTTGAAATAAACATGCCATATAAATGCCGAACGTATGGAAACTTATCATGGGTGCCTTTTGCCACCGCATCTAGCGCATACGCAGTGCGCCCGCTCTATATTGAAAATTCTATGAAGGCGCTTTACTTTATCTAAGTCAGACGTCAGAGAAAAATTTATACTTAGAGGGAATAGTAGTGTTGAATAAAATATAAAAAAATATTTCATACATAGAAAGCCACACTATTCCAGAGTAATACGGCTTACATTTTATGTTAACACTAGTATTTGTCCTAGCTTCGTACAAAATTAACGATATCGTGATTGAAAGCTGTAAATGGAACAGAGTCAGGTCACAGGACGGAGGTCAAAATTGAAAACGGTACCAGAGTTGAAATCTAATTCCGGATTGGGATTAGAACCAAGAGCGTGACTGAGATCCAAATTAAGAATAGTATCGGAACCAGAATTGAGAGCGGAAACATGTTTGGGATTGATAGCAACGTCTTACTCTATAAAAGATGCAGGAACACATTGTATGTTCACGTGGGCGAAACAGTGGCCGAAAAACTAGTTTAAAAACAACCTAAATAATGAAGTTGCATTATCTAAATAATGAAGTTACTTTACCTAAATAATGAAGTTTCATGTCTTTAACTCATAAAATCACCGAAGTCTCATGTAAACGTTCATTCCCTGTTTCACTTCTTTCAAGTGTTATTTTCGCGACATAACCTATATCCTCTCCAAGGTCGAGTCTATCTCTTCACGAAAATTATCAAAAATAGTTCAGCATTTTAAGCGTGAAAACGTGACAGACACTTAGAGACACTTCATATTTATAATATCGGTGTCGATACGAGTGTTGTCAGCTTTCGACCTTCGAGTAAATACATAATCTAAGATATCAGCATACCATGTCTGTTTCGATAAATTCGAAAAGCGAATGTAGACCAACTGTATCCTCTCAGGCTACCCCACATTGAAGTCGTAAGGTTATAAAAAAGTTAAGGGTACATATGCGTATATACTTATGTATAAAATATATATGAAATTTACGAAAAAGCGAACCAATTTCTCACTGAAACGTTCGGTAAATCCCAACGTAATTTAGTTGATGTATGCTCAGGATGTGAGGAATTTAATATTCTTTTCCGTATAAAATATTGGGGTTAAATTCTTAGGTTATAGTAATTAATATTTAACTGTACTTGATTTATATGTCATCGGAGTATTTAAAATATCTAAAGAGACATTTTTTGTAATGCACTATAATATATTGATTGTATGTAAAATGAGTATTCATTATAATAACTATTACAAATTCTAAAGTGACGGTCATATGTGTTTTTTAGGTTCTCACGGTTAATTCATTGAAACAATTAGAATGAAAGTCGACAGAGAGGCAGTTCGAGGTTTGACGACAAACAAAAATGCTCTTCGTGATTAACAGAGTATCCTGGAAGAGCATCGGTCGACGATACCACGACGTTGTTCTTAAACGGCCCGGCAAAAGATTATTAGGAAGAAGAAGAAAATGTTTTATATGGCTGACGATGTATACAGATACGAAAGATATATGAAAACACTTAGAGCTGGACAAGATCACACTCAAGAGCAGCACTGGAATAGAAATTTATGGAAAGCGGTATCAAGACCACAACCGGAGTTGAAACCGAAACCGCGAACACAGTAAAGTAAGAAAAAAGGCGGAATAAGGATGGAATCGACGTAAATGTACATGAATTTATCCTATGTCTGTGCGGGCGAAGCTGTCAATAGAGGAATGATATATAATTTTACTAACAGATTCGTACCTTCATGCCTATTTGTACAAAAAGCAACACTTTTGCAGATAAATAAATGATTTGAGACTATATTAAAAAATATTTTATTTTCGGCTGTTTTTTTTTCAGAATAGACCCTTTAAAAGGCAAACAACGAATACTCAAACAAGATGAAACCCGTTTGTTAAATAATTACATAAAATACCAGCGGATATTTTACACCGCATACATTAGGTTAAATTTAATCCTTTTTGCAGCTCTCGCCATTAGTGAAATTAGTATCTGGGTAAACAAGTTTACTGCGGTGATCATTTGGAAAGGATTAGTAAAAAGAGACGGACAAAACAAATCTATAGAGCGAATGTGTGTGGTGGAACGGTGTGTGACCCGGCAAGGGTCGCCCTAGAAAATTATATGCAGAGCGAATTGGTGGCATGTTAAACAATTTGAAAAATCCAAAAGTGTACGCCTCACCGCGGTCATTAACTTCTAAAATAAAAAATTTCAATAGAGTTTTTGATAATGAAATTTCAAAAAAAGATTTAGCAAATTCAAATTTCGCGCCATTTCGTGAGATATTTATAATGGCGCATGCGCTGATCTCAACTTTTCACATTTGGCTTAAGGCTAATCTTCATTTGATATAAATATAGATATACAAACACCACCTCAACGCTCCGCTTGTGAGGCGTGCAATACAGTCGTTTTTTAGGTTTTTGTAAATTATAATTAAACGACGGTACTTAAAACGCTAATATTAATTAGGAATCAGCACAGGGTATAACTTTATATAATAAAAAAAAAGTATTCCGGTAAGATACATTTTTCGACCAATTTCTCTGCCACATACATAGATCCATAAACACAGACTGACGGACGTCCAACAATGATTGATTTTAATGTTATTATTTACTATATTAAACAAAATAATTATTTATAAAATATACCCTATGTGCTAGACAGATTATTTAACTTGATATTAGTGCACTCATATTAGCCTGTAAGTGTTATATTAGTAAAAAAAAGTCATTTAAGTTTCGAAAGACTGGGTTTTGACATGTCGAGTGAGCACCACCTCAACGCTCCGCTTGTGAGGCGTGCAAAAGGGCCAAATTTTAAGCACGCGAAACCGACGAGCTTATATGAAAAGATTGATATGGATGTCAGTGAAGCAAAAGAGATATGCAGAGATTGCACCATGTGGAAATTTATAGTCTCTGCCTGTCTTTCTAGGAAACAGATGTGAGTTTATATTACTATTATTATATATATGCTCAAAAAAAATTATCATCGAAACTAAACGTGTGTACAAAATATTAAATATACGAATTTACACACAATATGAAATGAAATTTAAGACAACACTGATACGAAGACGGCCCTGTTACCATAGCGTCAAATCTTCAGTCATCGTTTACATTTATAGCTCGTAGGTGTGCAAAACTTCATATTGATATACAATTATTGCAAGACCAAAACTTGTACACGTCAAAGCTGGTAGTGCGCTTGCGTCAAAGATAAGCGTACGTTTAACGATACTGTCGAACCGAACGGAACTCGTTCAGTTCTATAAAAAGAAAATGCGTATTTTCTTATTTAAGAATGTCATCGTAAAAGGAAACGCCTCGCGGAAAGATGTCAGAGCTCCGATAGCGTGAGACGTTGCGATAATGTAATTAAGGGCGTCGGCGCGGCTCATCGCTCACCGGAAATTACCTAATGTAACGTCAGATTTGTACGCGGGCCGATCGCGCGATTTGTTACGGCTAATTAATCTTTTCTTGTATTTTTTTGAGGTTTTTTTCTTTTTTACGATATCTACTGTATTGTGACGGAATTATTATTGTCATTCTCGAAAATCTCATGAGGACAGTCAGGGTCTATTTCGTGATTTTTTTGACTCGCTTTTAACAAAAATTTTGTCAATGATTTTGAATATCGCATCATTTTGACAGTTTACACCCCTAAAAGTGACTTTTAAGTCAAAAGAAGGTTGAAGACTTTTATCGTTCTTAACTAATTTTCATACATGGTGGACAAGCGAATATCTTATCTTGGGCATATAAGATATTCTGCGTTTGAAACATAAAACAGTTGAAAGTTTTTTCTAATAAAAAATGACTAACTGTTACCGTTGTGCCAATATATTTGACCACAATATTCTTACCTACCTACCATTTATGCTTAAATAAAAGATATGTATAAATATAAATAAAAACTTGTCAAAAATTCAACGAATCAACAAAAAACAACAACATTACAGAGTATAAATAAAATATCGAATTACATTCCATTCAACAATGGTAACCTCACATATTGACAAATTCAGATATTTATTTATATATAACAGTAACAACTGTTACAATTTTGAGAAATTTAACAGGTAATAATATATAGATAATCTGTCAAATCTTACGGTTAAACATTTACAAAATGCGTTTTTCTTTTTTAAACCGCCGAAAAAGTTAATATTTCATTAAAAAATGAGTTTTCTTAGTTCACACAATCATAATTTGATGAACATACTTTTAAGAATCTAAATATTTCAACAAAATCGATTAATAGAACATTATTATACGATAGTTCAAATATAATTCTCGGTAAGAGTTTGATTAACAACACGACACTAAAAATACGTTGCTGCGTTTGGAATTGGGAACGAAAAAAAAAACGATACTCGCTTTCGTGGGCGGCCGTTTAATGAAATGCACGCTGTACGTGGCGGGTCATATACCGGGCCCGTTCACCGCTCGAATTCTCAATCCTATGATTGGGTATCGACGTGCGACACAAACATTAGTTCATCCGATAAATAAGCGATAGCAAACATTTGACTTGCACTTATTTTACGCTGACAGAACATGACCGAACATACCATGAGCCCCGCCCGGTCCGCCACCGAGTCCTTGTCGACTCCGGTGATGTAGATGCCGAGGTTGTACTCGAGGCCGCCGCGGATCATCAGCCCCAGCGACTGGCCCGGCTCTATGCACAGGTCCACCTAAGCGAAAATAAGAATACATTCAATAACTGATACGTACACATTCGGCCATTTCTCGTGTTTAATGACGCGAGAAAATATCGAGACGCCGAAAGCGATGTAGATTGATGCGATCCAATACTTATAAAGTATACGTTAGGGTGTGGGCGGTGCAGTTTATTTATTGAGTAAGCTGTAGTCTACGACGAATTTAATGAGCGTGAAGTTGTGTTTACTTCGAGGATGACGTTTTTATGTAAATAATTGTTTATATTGTAAAGGTGAAAATTTGGAAGGTAATTAATTATCCAATGAATTTTACGCTTATTGCGTTTGTTACAAATCGATGTGATAAAAACTTTAAATGGTGTCAACTGTTTAAAATTATTTTCAATAAATGTTTAATATAAAATACATTCTGTTTGGTACATAAAAATTATTGCCTGATACAAAATTTTAATGTTATATGACACTAACTGCCTCATAACATTTAAACGAGACTTGCGCAGTAGTAGATTTATAGTCCGATCGGCTACTGCACAAATGTGGCCACGTCATTTGCATGCAGTTTTCTGATAAAGACAGAGACTTATGTGTGTATATATTTTCGTAGAGATCATCAGATGAAGGATTAAATGAATTAGCAAGGTAAATTGCGATCGGTAACATTCTATCTTTTTTTAATTATAACCATTATTTTATTTCAGTATTCATAAGAGATAAAAAAAAAATTATCATATTTCTTTCAAAATTTACCAAACGCTATCTGAAATTTTATAATTAGATATCGTTTCAGCGACAGTGGTTTTCAGCCTGCATTTCATTTTACTCTTTTATTTTATTTTACTCCGTTAACTGTCGGAACGTAAATAGTTCTGACCAAAGTACTAAATCGTACTTAAAATTATACTATATATATAAATTGAATGTGTATTTAATTCTTCGATGTTGTAAACTTTTCCAAAATTTTCTTGTACGGAAATGATAGTACTGGGCTGCCATCATGGAGATACCTACACAAATGCGTAAGCAAAATTTTAGCTCAACCACTCATCAGTAAGTGATTCAAGATTAGCTTGCAGAATATGAATTAAAGAAAAAAACCCAACATTTGTATAAAAACCGACCAAGTCTTTGTTACGTATTAACCAAAAAAAATGCGTTTTTGGTTTTTATTCTATTCAGGATACTAAGCGTAAATGCAATTTTTATTATTTATGGTTTTATTTTAGGATTTGATCTGTAATCACAACATCTTTTACGCTTATTTATATTATGTTTTTAGGTTGAAATAAAGAGAAAGAACGTTATGCGAAGACTTTACTTGTATGAAGACTCCCTCCGATTATTTTACTTTTTCTATTAGAATATTTGCGAAAATAGAACATACTCTGTGAAAATTTTAACTGGCTGCGTATTTCGGCCACAAACGACACAGCCCTTTGACGGTAGGACAGACAGACCGACGGATGACGTAGGCTTAGAAATAGGTCTTGTTGGAACTCTTTGGATACGGAAATCTAAAAGTAAGCACATTTAAAAAGCTAACCTTTCGGCCGATAATATTGGTACATAAAAAAATGTGCCCGCTGTGACGTCTTGAAGATTAAAATGTGAGACAAAGACTTGACGCAAATAATATGTTCGTTATGTGACTTTATTATAATATATTACTTGGTGAAAGTGACTCGCTCAATTTCCCAAACAACACCAGATGTTGTAAAGTATAAATCGCCGATCGTAACAAGCTTCAACGTTCAAACCGATTCTTAAATTTCCTGAATCTTACATCTTTCGGTAATGAATACTTTTAGCTTAAAAAAATTGTATTTGATTTGAGCGCCCATTCACTTTGCGTCCCTAAAGAAGGCCGATCGAAAAACTGGGTCAGGAAATAGATTCGAGAAAATTTATGTCGATTTCGGAGAGATCGGCGCGCAATCCCTCATCCCCCGAAATCGTGAAAAATTGATGAACGAGCGAACACTTAGACGATCCGTTTTACGTCTACGATTATGTCTTTACGATTATACATTTTACGATTGTATCTGGTTAGCGGTCGTGGTAGACCAGCTACTGAAATTCATGAGCAGAAAAATTTCATTTATTTACTACCTTCAATTAATATACCGCTAACAATTATAAATCGATACACTATATTAAAAAACGGTAGTGGACTATAGATTAATTATTAAACCACCGTTAAAGTCTCGTATGGAAAGGTTCACGGTCATGAAATGTTCAAGAACATCTTTTACTTTAAATTTCGAAAAAAAAAATTGTTTTGTGTTTTTCCTACCAAAATGTATAAAAACATAAAATGAATTTGAATACCTTTAACACAAATTTTTCTGTGTATTCGAGTAGGTTTTTTGAGTGGTTTACATTCACAAACGTACCCGGTAGGTGGCGCTGCGATCGAATTTTAGATATTTTTTTTATTTTATTTTATTAACGATTTTTTTTTCGCCTATAAGCACACATAACCGTAAAATATACACACCCTATCACTTCTCGATATTTTTCAAAATGTCTAACTGATCGTCACAATCTTGTAAAAAGTCATGGATATTGATTTTCTGAGTATGATAATTCTTTGTTGCGTCTGTGTACTTATAAGTGGCGCTGGCGTCCATCTGCGTATTTGACCTATACACCAATGCATGTACCAGTCACCTGCGTTGAACTCTACATTGCCTTGATATTTCAATTTCTGTTCGACGTGTTTCCATAGATATGAAATAGAACAATTCCCAACGACCGCCGAGAAATTACAATCATTTTTAAATTTTATTTTGGGTCACAGCAAATCACATAATGACGAAATGAAAAGATTAAAAGTTGAAACTCATTTTTAAACGTCACTTAATATATAGGTTATCCTATTTGTTAATTTCATTAAAAGTAGGCAAGCCAACTATCAGGTAGGGCAACGTCTGTTGAATACTATATGTATATTATAAATACAGTGTAATTTTAAATCAAACTCTATTATCTATATTTGTATCATTGTATTACTTTCTTTATGCAAACTATACGTAGGTATATGAAAAACGATCACACCGAGGATGCCGAGGTACACGTGTAAGGGTGTACACATGCACCCCCCGCCTTCTCCAATGCAGGAAGAAAATACATCGAAAAAGATATGCGAAATAAATGACTATTATTAATATAAATCCTGAAAATAATCATGTCGGCGCCCATGGATCATGCCATGTAACTCCTGTGCGAGTCGAACGATTATAAAGACATAAAAATAACAACAGCAGTAACATGGCAAATTGAACAACGACATAATAATCGCTAACGACAGTTTAGCGCGACCGCGGCCATTAGCATGCCGCGCCCGCGCCGCCGGCCGATAGCGCGCGTCCCGAGCTTTACGACGGGCGAATCGGTCGACTTATTTTATGGAGTTTCCGCCTCCTATTAATTGCAGCCGTAAAGATGTACGGACGAGGCGTTTATCGCGGTCACGCTGTTACAAATTTATATGGAAAAAAAATACAGCGTCTAATACGCTCTATTTGTTCTATATTTTCTCCGATACGCGACTGAAGTTTACACTTGGACAACGATTTTTTCGGTATATATTATACAATAGGCAAAGGGATAAGTAAACGCGTATCTTATAATACTGAAAGCGTGTATATATTTTTATTCATATTTATTTAAATCGATTCGATAAAATATATTACATAAATCATGTTACGTAATAAAACTTTGAAAAGCCAAAATCCAAAACGGTTGCTAACAATAGCAATAACGTTTAACGCTGTTTAAGTTATCTGCGTTAAAAATCAAACATCTATAAACCAGCAATGGAAAAAAATATTCACGTTCAGTAGGACACGCAAATATGTACGTTGATCGGAGGGGCAACATAACGACTTCTCTTTTTGTTAACACTCGATATCTACATATCATATTACATTAATATAGAGATATTACATTAATACAGTTAAGACACATACTTTTTTCTTGTCGACTTCCATATCTATAAATTTACTACAGATTCTTTAAGGACATCTTGTAGTGAATAGGGCGCCGACTCGGTGGGTGTTCAGTGATGGTAGCGTTCACGATTTTTTCTAAAAGTAGAGCACCGGTGACGATGCATTTATACAAAATATCTATGTAATACGTTGTAATATCGTATTACATAGATTCGAAAAACGTATTTTTTTGATTGTACAACTGATGTATTACGTCACAAAAAGAGCTAAATTACATCAATCGATTTCGCACTTTTCTTATAAATTAAATTCTAAACCATTGCCACTCAAAACGATCTCATACGATTAAATTGTATAGCAATTTTTAAAGTGAAACTTCTGTAGAATCGTTGTGATTTGTAACTCGATGAAACGAAAATGCGTCACGGTAGAGACAAAAACACATAAATATATAGGATTAAACTGGTGAGGGAATGAGATATAATACATTCGTAGCCTCCCCACTCTCGTCCATTAAGCATTGTACTTTTATGTGCACTTACACATTGCCAAATTGAAATGAGAAAGCAAACGCTGGTGTATATCTAATATTTATATTGCACACTATCTAATACTTGATCTCATCCTAGTGTTTTGAATTTGTTAGTACATGCGTGTAGGCCTGCACTTTGCAAAGCCTGGAAAAAAGGCATTATATAGTGAGTATAGTATAGTAGTTATATCTATATTGCACATAATATTTTCTAATATTTCTAATCCTTTTTGAAGTACCAAAGTGTATTTAATATTTCCTAATCAATAAATTTCATTCTTCTTTCTAACTGCTCATAGATCACATCCATAACCTCATTAAAATGTAAAATGACTTTTAAACGTGGAAAAAATATTTAAACAAATTAAACATTACAATTATCCTACTCCTGATACTCTACATTCATCTCATTCCTTCGTAGGTTACTTTTCTGAAGTTGACTTCTATCGTGTGTCAATTGCACACACACACACACATTATTTTTTGTTTTAGAACTTGAAAAAGTATTTGCACACATTATTTTCTCATATTAAAATTCACTTACCCTACGTATCGAGCGATCTTTGCTGGCGGAACGGAGGTGGCGGGGGGGCGGCGGGGAGGCGGGCCGGCCGTAGCGGTCCATCCAGGAACAGGAGGCCCGGCCCACCAGCGCGCCCGCCGTGCGCACCGTCATCGTCAGCTGGCGACACGACTTCAGCATCTGGACAGACGAAAGCGAGTTATCAATATTACCATGGTAATCAGAATGCATTTTATTTATTGTTCTATAAGAGGTCTTTTAAATTAGAGTAAGTCTACAATACACAGCCAATTTCATATATTATTACTTTAAGTGAGCAATATCGTATATGTATATAAAACGTATAACACGTTGGTATCTTGGAAACCGCTGTAATAAATTTCGATGAAACTTTGTATTTTTATAAAGTTTTGCTTTTTAAATTTATCGATATATATATCTTCCCTGCAGAAACACGTTTTTTTTTTCTAAACGTTGCTTTATAGCGTCACCTAGTGCAAATCCGAGTTAATTGCATTGCATCATTTCGTTGTTGTTGTGCTATTGGATGTAACGTAAAGTATTCGAAGTGAGCTGACGTATATTTCAATACAGACGGCACTCCGTGACATCATTTATATGGGAGCAGATAACAGGTAAATTATGCATTAATATGCATTATTGCATTAATGCATTAATAAACATATACTACATAATTGTAGTATATGTTTATTATGTTTATGACTATTTACTTTAGACATTAACATAATTCCGATCTTTTCCGAATAAAGTTACTATATGGTCACGCCAAATTCGAAGAGTCGCGTAAAGCTCGGTTGCCAGTTACTAAGTTATTAAATTGCATTTAAGATTACAATACATTAAAAACTGAGTCGATTATAATATAAATTAGAAATAACTAAATGATTTGATTAATATATTATCACCTTTATTTTTCAAATATTCAAAACGCGCAAGCAATATTGTGCTATCATAAGTTTTGAACTCTGATTTTTATTTATGACTGTCATGATGACTACGATTTTCTAAGGTTGTATCAGAAGTTTTGACTACGTTAATTAATATCTCATGCATAATCCTGTCTCTTGGTTTACAAATCAAAAAGTCATACATAATTCATTATAAATGTACAACACAGTTCCTTTTTGTATTTCTTTTGTTCTTTTAGTGGTTGATAATAGTAAATTAATAATATTTAAATATAAACAAAATTTGCGTTTACGAATCGCAAGGTACACAGGGAACTTGACCATGGCCGAATACACTAATGAACTTTTGACTTAGATTGAACCAGTTGCGCCATATCTTGAAACGTAAGTTAAGCCGTAACTTAAGCAGCCCTCGACCCGCAGTGGACCAACGTGAAGGGCGTAACGTCCACAAAGTTTTACTTATCAAACAATTTAAGAACTAAGTAATGGATAAGGAAATACAATGCACAATATTTAATTGTATGCAAGAGACTTACAAGATACAGAGAGGCTCTTATATTATTGTAGCAGTTTATAAATCATACATGTTTACTTGTATGGTAGGTTCAAAGTAAGTAATCAGTTTGCAATAATAATTTAAACGCTACTAAACAACAAGTGTCGAGAATTAAAGGGTATTAAATTGTCACATACTCACAACAATAGGTCATATCGAACGACGTCTCAAAAAACATTTCTTTGGACAACATTGCATATCTTACCCGTTCTTTAGGAAGATCCTCGTGGAAATCAATATCAAAAAATTGGTTAACCCTGTAGGACAACCCTGACACTTCCTGCTATTTCCAAGCTCAAAACACTCGAAAATATACGGGATTTGACGCGGTTTTTTGAGTAAAAAAACGGTTTGTTTCGATTTCTTTCGACAACGATTTCTCGCAAACGAATCAACCGATTTTAACCCGGTTTGCGGCAATCGACGTGTTTTTAATAGGTTAAGAGCTGATTAGATTTTGGAATTGATCGATCAAGCCATTTTAAAAGTTATTTTGAAAAAACCATTTAAAAAAAATTGTTTTTTCTTAGTTTTTTGAAAATTTCTCAAAATCTACCTGTCCAAATCGACCCAAACTTTCAGGAAATTTAAGTTTGTTGAAACTCTTTGGAACGCCATTTAGTGGGGTCGATTCGGTCAAGCCGTTTAAAAGTTATAAGAGGTTTACATACATCCACGCATAAACACACTCCCATACACACACGCACACACACACACACACACACACACACACACACACACACACACACACACACACACACACACACACACATACGGACATCATCTCAGGGATGATCAGGGAAGCTTCCTAGATCCTCAGATCGTCGAGATCTGATGAGAACTCGATTTTTGCAAAATGGGGTGAAACCAATAACTTCCCGAAAATTTTAGAAAATTTTCAATTTTTTAAGCGGGAAGTTAACAAGAGTCACCCACTTGTTATCCTTCGCCTAGACATAAATTCCGTTTCCTCTATGGTATCCTGACGTTTTCCTCATCAGAAAAATAAATACCCACATATATCTAAATAAAAAAAAAATCATATTATATGTGACATAATGACAATTGATAAATCACTCTAATATGGGAATGAATAACATTGAAGATATTCAAAGTAGATGCTTTTCAATTTATTTCTTTTTACAGTCTATACATCAAATTGAGTTATAAATGATAAAGAGAATTGTTAATTTTGATATGGTACAATTAAATTGTCAATTCATGAGGGAAATTTAATATTTTATAAAACGCTCGATAGAAATCTTGAGCTGCTACAAGGACGAGCACCTCAATCTAAAATAAAATAAGTGGATGGATACAACAGTATAGTGGGTCGATAAACATCTGATACAAAAATACAACATATTATTATTATATGTTTTGTTCACTTAAAAATATATCACGACTAACTGAAATGACAGCTTACGGTTCGAATCGTATTATATACAATAAGGTTACTAAAAGGTGTAGGTACTAATTAAAATGTTATTAGCCGTGGCTCTGAAGGGATAGCCGACTTTTTACGCTGACGAGGTCGTAGGCGGGCTATACGCGAGACACGTTAGTTGTCTGATGTACTCGAAGGGACATAGTACATATCGAATTAATCTTAACAATTTGCTTTTGTTGTAAGGAAGAACAATTTTTTTCCCATATTAACACATTATCAAAAATCTACTAAAATAGTCTACGCTCTGTCCAGATCAAAATTAAAAGTTAATTAAAATGTAGATGTAATTTATATAGCAATCAAAAATAGCACTATATTTTATGACTAAGAAAATGAAACTGCGGTGTTAAAGTGACGAATTGGAAATTTTGCCGGTGGGGATCTCGATTTTTTCTCAAAAAATACAAAACATGTGAAAGTGATCTACGGTGGCCCGATTCTTTATGTTATTGATTTTAATTTGTCAATTGCCATTGCTCGATTTATTAACTTTTACAACAGAAAAAACAATATTAAATATGCCTTTTTTAAAACAGAGATTTACATTTTACATCCAAATTGAATAGAAGTTAAGTCTCCAAATTTTCTACGTAGATTAATATATACAATAATTTCAAAATATGATTTTTTTTATTTCAATTCTAGTTTTTATTTTAAAAGAAAAAATATTGTTTTGTCGCATATGACTTTTCAAAATAAGGAAACGTGCGCTTGTGTAGTACGGAATATCACGGTGTGCTCGGGTTGCAGGGGGCTACGCTCCACGTCAAATTAATAGTTTATCACTGCGTCCCCATAAATATTTTGTTGAGATTGCTGAATCCACTTTCTTATATTACATTTCAGCGACTAATATCCTCCATAGGTCAGGTTACATACATATTACATAATATATAAAATGTACATTATAACGTCCGTAGTTTAGTAATCAAAGGCTCTCACAAGTATATAACTATCATATCTAATTTATACGGAATAATCTCGTAGAATCGAATAATGTAATAAACGAAATATGTTAGGAAAATAGACAGTGTCACGCCGTGTAACGTGACGTCAGCAAGAAGCGGCAGCCAGCGCGGCGCGGTGCGGCGTCGACGACCTTCCTTTATATAATCTATGCCATTCTCACTTAGCAACGAACAGTGAACGTTCTCGTAAAATATTGGAATATAAAATTAGGGCGGGGCCCTTTCTATTACTTTTATTCTTTTTATAGTATAAAATTGATATAGCCGAACGTAAAAGAAATACATGGTTCAGGAAAATCTATAACAACAGCTCAACAATTTAGGAGAATTCTAATAAAAGTAATAACAAAGTTTATTTTAATGGAAATAATGTACTTATCGGGACCAGAATTATTATAAAATTGTATTAACAATATTCATAAAGTTTTAACAATATTCGTAAAGCTATCAATAGCGTACCTATTTACCAGAAGGTATGCATAGACTGTAAATTTCCACAATATTATTTCTCTTGCTTCATTAACATCCATCAATCTTTTTATGCGAACTCGTCGGTTTTGGGTGCTCAAAATTTGACCATTTTTAAGCTATTGCATAGCTTCTATCGCGAGCCTTGGGCGTGGAGACCGAATCCAGAAATTCCGTAACGAAAATAACCTAACAGCCCCCACTCCGACCGGCACAGCGGTGATACTTTTTACTTTTGCCATCTATCGATGAATAGCAGAACTGTTTTAATGACTTTTTTGAAATATCGCGCTTGTCTCTTTAGTTCAGCAACTTGCCTCTAGGTGGCATTGGTTTTATCGGCGTTACTGCGCATGCGTAATCCCCCTCTTCGCCCCGCAATCTGGTGACTCATACCTGCTTAGAGTTTCGGCGTTAGAGCACCTCCTCAAAAAAATACTGCATAAATAAAATAAATAAATAATTATAATTGCATAAGTTGATAAAAAATACTATGCAATAGCTTTACCGCGGCAGTCCCCGAGTGCCACACGTGTTTTTTAATGTACCATCAATATGGTGTGCATAGGATTTTCTGGAGCGACTTGCCGAATTTGCCATCACGCAATTTTGGTTTTGAATCACATAATTCCCCGAGTGCCACACCACAAAACACAATTCATTGATTGATCGCAAAAGTAAAAAGTATCACCGCTGTACCGGTCGAAGAGGGGGTGTTAGGTTATTTTCGTTACGGAATTTCTTGATTCGGTCTCCACGCTCAAGGCCCGCGATAGAAGCTATGCAATAGCTTAACAACAAATAAGCAAAGCAAAAAGCTTATCAGTGCAAGTTCGCGACTGATTGCGGCTTTGCGAAATAGATCAATGGCCGGCCGTGGCGTGTATGCAGTTGACGCGGTACCCACGTGTCAGCTGTCCTTAAGATTGTTAGCACTTTATTTCTACGTAGATGTTCTAAGCTATTTTTCTCAGAAACGGCTTCTTCAATTATTATGGTCTCTTTGGCAATATTGTTTTTCAAGGGGATGAGATTGCGAATATTTCCAAAAATATGAATGATAAAATCCATTCTTTTTATTGTTGCATTTCTTTAAATAGCGTAAAGATTCCGACAAAAATCATTAGGCATTTACATTTTCATTAACGAGGAAAAAAAAAACAAATTATTACCGAATCTACCTTTTAAACTAAAACGTGCTTTTATTTGAACATGTTTGAAATAATAGAAGGGTCTTAAACGAGCTTAGTTTAAAAACTAGAGCCAACAATGGGCACACGCCTTAAAGTTGGCGTCCGTCTGGCCCTTAAAGTTTTAGATATAAAATCTCGACTAAAGAAAACTTTTTTCGTGAAGTCTTACCTTGTCTTGAAGTAATACTATAATATAGGGTAGTATTATGCAACGGTAGCTGACATCTCCCGATCTTTGGTTATTTTTTTATAGCATTTATAAGGGGCAAACGAGCGATGCGGGCCATCGGAATGCAGATGGTCACCGCCGCCTACAGATGCCCGCGACCCCAGAGAAATCACTAGTTCCATACTTTTTGTTGTGTATTAATTAAATTCTAACAAGACCAACGATTTTCTCGTAATGAATGTTATGTTCTACAAATGGGCTTGAATTAGTTACGGTCCGAATGTTTAGTTTACAAACCAACAGACACATTGAAATAGATCGTATAATAATTAAACTGCTAAACGTACAATCGAAATTGCAAATTACACAAGATTGCCTTCGAAGGCCCTAAAATACGTCAGCACAATAGAACTATACTGAAGAAGCAGGAAAATCTACAAATTTAATAGGCCCATTTGGTTCTTAGTGCCTTCCTAGTGGGCGGTTTTAGTGAGGATACGGCTTAGATATTGTCGCGGACCGGAACGTCGGCCGAGGGACCTCGTAAATTAGACGATAAGGGCGGCGACACACCGGCGGCCGCGGCCGGAACCACTGACGGCTCAAATACCTGGCTATTATTTAGGTGTTCGTGAACTGTTTACGATACAATTCCAAACATCCTGCTGGACGATCTAAATGTAATTCTATAAATTGACATATTCGAAAGTTTAATATAGGTAAGAAAATATTAGAATTGCCCGATGAAAATAATATTCTGAATAATTTCAATACTAAAAATAAAAATTAACTGTTTAGTCGACTACATGATATCATGAATTCATGCAGAGGGCTCTGCACATGTTTGATAAGGGCTCTGAGAATAAATATACAAAATTTACATTTATCTAAAATTAAAATCTTTATTAACTTATAAAAAAGGTAATAAGTAGTAACAATTAAAATTTCTAAAACTCGTTACTTATAAACTGTAAAATAATAAAAAATATTTAAATTTTGAAAATGGAACTCTTTAACAACCTTATGATGTGTATTGAATTCATTTGTAATTTTGATTACACAAGTTAGCGGCAGAAAGAAAATTGTTTGTCTAACGTCAACATGAATTTAACGCAAGAAACTTTTCATGCATAAATCAACAAGAAAGTTATAACAGATTTTGATTGGCCTTTCGTAACGAAGCTCCATCCGTTGCCACTGTTTATAACTGGTTTAACGAGTTCAAACGTGGTCGCACTAATATGACTGGCGATCTGCGTGAGGGACCTCCTTTTTTATGATGCAAAAAATTTGCCAGTGGTGATTCGAATTCTATATACGACATAATTGCAAGTGACGAAACCTGAATTTACTGTTACGATCCCAATACCTAAAAACAGTCTACTCATTGAATGTTTCCTTTCAAGGAGTTGTCTAGTAAAGAAAAACGAGGTCAAAGCGTCGGAAAAATATTCGGTATGATAGGTTATTATGCAACAATTGTTTCAGAAGATAAAAAAATAAGTCAGTGCAAACTAACACTAACAGTTGTTTGCCTTTTATTTTAGAAAAAAATCGGCAAAAATGACCTCGCAGTAGAATTCTCTTTCATTATGACAAGGTGTCATCACATATCGCCAGACAAACAACTAACCAGCGCCGACCTAGGGGTTAGAGCGAGTGGAGCGGTTGCTCTAGGCGCCATGTAACTAGGGGCGCTAAAAATCAAATACAAAACAATTTTCAGCAAAAATATAAATTTTAATGTTCCTTTCGGAAAGACATAGAATAGTGTTACGATATTAAAGTTACTTAATTTAATTGAAGCTTAATATGTGTTGATGTTTGCAATATAAACTTATTTTTAAATATTAGCAATTATTATTTACTTACCATGAAGCCGAATTTGAATTTCTGGAAAATTAGAGCACTGACTCGAGGGCGCTAAGAAACAATTTCACTCATCCTGATCAAAGCTAGGGCCGGCGCTGCAACTAACTATTTAAGGACGTTAGGTATAGAAATACTGGCTCAGTCGCCTTGCAGCCCCGACCCCGCACCGTGAGACTTTTATTTATTTTTTAAAATAAAAGAAAAACTTCGAGCAAAGTGATTTACGGACGCCGGAGGAAAAGGTCGTCGAGACGAGCCCTAAGTGCGAGTGGGTGAAGTATTTCTCTCAATGGTTCCATCGAACGCAGCGATGTTTTCATCTCAAGGGACACTATTTTGAAATACAATAATAAAAAAAATAACTTGCTAGTTTGCTCAGTTTTTGATTTTCTAAGGGCTCTGAGATCGACTCACATCTACTTAATATTTTCGAGCATTTAGAGGATGAATGTTATGGAAACGAGCAGCTCGACATTTTATAGGTATATTTTTCTCTTAATAGTTTTAAATTTGCATATTATTGTGTATATTTGTGTAGCATTTTTGGCTTGAAAAAAGCTACCCTCTAGTTCCTTGTACGTTTTGTTTGGTAAACCATTGTCTTACTAAGGCATGGCAACTTTTCGAAATACTGTAAATTGCTAAAATGTTATATCGCCTTTCCAACTTTATTTTACAATCTACAAAATGAAAAATATTTTCAATTTCAATACAGTTTCATTGAGTATAATTTTACACTATACGAAATTCATTATAATATAATATCAAAATTGTTATAACGGAATGCCACAGTATTTATTTTGTCTATTCTTTCATATGAAATCTTTAATAAATAAAAAAATATTATTCTCGAATGTAAGCAAACCAGACTTT
Source organism: Eumeta japonica (assembly GCA_005406025.1). Classification (NCBI taxonomy): domain Eukaryota; kingdom Metazoa; phylum Arthropoda; class Insecta; order Lepidoptera; family Psychidae; genus Eumeta; species Eumeta japonica. The sequence goes on along the minus strand of BGZK01002287.1, from coordinate 17,691 downwards.
GTTCTTTGTTTATCTATCATTATTTTGTTTATGCACGAGCCACATTTTATCGCCTTGTCAAACATTTTTTTGAGGAGAGTATATATATATATATATATATATATATATATATATATTGGTATATGCTCGGTTATTATGTGTTTTTAAATGATGTTTGTTTATATTTAAATTGACGTTGAAAAACGTGAGAGTAGATAATTCCGTATTTTTCCACACTCAACAGATAATAAACGATAAACCTTACACATCGTATAATTTAAAAGAATGACTGAAACAGAAAAAAAATTGAATCCATAAACTCTCAAAGGAAAATAAGTTTACAAATTTTGTGACCCGAAAGGAAATAGAATTGAGAACTTTTCTGACTTGTAACTTTGTATCAATTAGGGGAGTGCTCCGAGTCCTTAATTTATGCAAATAAAATACGGCCGGAGTTGAAAGTAGCGTAACAAAAATTAATGATTTGAATGCAGAAGCGGTATCTGCTTGTGATGATAATTTATTATTTAAATCTCAGTTAATGTTGTAACCATGGTAATGTGTTTAAAATACAATGTGCATTAGCTGTTTGTTTGTATAGTTATTATTACTACTTAGGTTTTACTTTTAAAATATGAATTACTTTATAATTTTTAGACTGATCAATCTCACCGCCAATCCTGATTCCGGTTCGGGTCACGCCCTTAGCTCTTATTCCGACCCTGCACTCTTTTAAGACCCCGGTGCCGTTCTGAATTTTAATTTCAATTTCGGTCCCACTCTCGATTACGATTCTATTTCGGCTTTGGATTTTCCATAATACAAAATTGATTATTATCAGGGGAAGTAATTTTGTGGAATAATATTTGAGTATATAAACTCGTAATAGTTCGTTGTAAGCATATATGGATTATTATTATAAAAAATTAAGCTCTGGCACTTGGTAAGTTATTAACTATGGCAAGTAACTACCTAATATGAAGTATGCGTTGTTGCCGTTTATCGTACTTAAATTAAAATTCTATTGCTGTATGTATTTTCAAGTGACTTTTTGCTAAAATATGCTATTACATACAGTGTCATTTTCAATTCATTGTCAATTCATTATTAAATGCTTGTCTGTGGCATGTCATAAGCAGCATGCACACCGCTGGCCCTCGAATCTGTTCTTCTACTACGAATCATCATCCAATCAGTATTCAATTCGTGGGATATGAAAATTCGTTTTTTATTAATTTTGACAAACATGTCATCCTTGTAATGGATTGAAAAAATTCCAATTGTATATAGAAAAAAACTACAACATGCATATTGACGAAATTTGAAGTATAAGAGTCTTGTATAAGACGCTACTTAGTTTATTAATTGAATAACAAAATTTAATTATTTTTATGGGGGCAATCCATCCATATAAAAGAAGCCTAATATTTTTTTTTTTTTTTCAGCAGACATTGTCATTTGGCACGTGTTTCGACAGTTCTTTTAAAATCATTTTAAAGCTTTTAGTCAATTTTTTTATGTAAGTGAATATTTTCAGAAATAATCGATGCGAAACTAATACAAATTGTGTCCCTCCATTTATTTTCCCTCTATATGATCGGATATACCGTTTTTAAATTATTGCCAAAAAACATCGCTTCTCAACAAAAGGACTATGAAGATACGCTCTTTTGCTGGTGCAATTTTTAACATCGTATCTTTATTTCTTAAGACTGTAATAAGTGTTTCAATTGTTTTAACGCGCTTAAAATTTAATGCGTAATTATCTATTTAGGTAAATGCATTAAAATAGTTGTGAATTACAGTAAAGTCATTTAACAGGAATAAAATATATATTTAATATAAACTGTGTATAAAAGATAAAAGGACTGGCATTTTTGAATAATATATGTTTAATATTGCTTGCATACGGTTTAACATACATATATACATACATGCATATATATAATATATATTATTTCTTGTATATATTATTTCGTATATTCTTGCATATAGTATATATTATTTCTTGCCTACTTCTTTTTCTTATTGTCGGGGCGATAGGTGTCATACGTAATTAATACTCGAGTATTATCTCAGGATAAGCCTTCTACTTCCTAATTATCCCGTTTTCCTATGGAAAATTTTCGACAATATACACATACAGAGACCGGAGGCAGATCAGCATAATTTTTAAGATTCGAGGAAACTGCAATACACTAATTTGAGGTTTTGTGTAACACAAGAACTTAAAAACATTTGATCCTTCGAGCCGGATACCTTTGGGTTTTCTGTAACATTTATTTATTTCATGTGTATAATATTTATTTGTATCAACATTTTAACATTTTGCTTACATATCCACTATCGAAAATAAGTTATTTTTGCATTTTTATACAAGTTATTATATTTATACTACATAAATATGATAACGTATGTATTTTTAACTGTGTAATATATAATACGTCTTAATTACGTAAAATTTCCTAAAATCCAATACCTTAAACTATTTTATTTGTGTAAAATAGTGTTTTTATTATAATAAAATGATGTACACATATTTAAGAGCCTCAACTATCCATATTTATAGGCGCGACTTACATTCATATAATACGTTGCTTACAAATGTTTAAGAGATCAAATATTCTTAAGAGAAAATACATTTTTATCGTATAGTTATTTAGTATAAAATACTTCACTTTTTCTCTTCTTTTGTGAGTAATTATATTCTCTGTTTATTATAGCACCGAAGAAATTTGCTGTGTATTTAATACATTATAATTTATTAACGAATAACTTAGATAAATTGGACGATCTTTCTAAGATAGCATCTCTCAATGAAGAGGGCATCCAGAATCTTAAAATAAGATACGCCGGTTTGGAAAATATTTAAAACGTTTTCGTGGAAAAACACATTGAAATTGTATCTTTGTTGGTCTACACCAGAAGAGTTTGATTCCGAAAGCCATCAAAAGAAATACGATTTCTATACCAACCTTTATTACGTTATCAAGCGGAGATATGCAGATCTGGTTCCTGATCAATCTAAGGTTTCTAAGGATTTGGAATACATAGAACCTAAACAAAGTAATTTTTTTTTGTCGAAATTGCTACTTCCTCTATTTTCTGGTAAAATAGAGGAATATTTTTCATTTATTGATATATTTAAATCTATTGTGGGCAATGACAATTCGTTGTCATATACGGAAAAAATATATCATCTTATTGGTTGTTTATCTGAGGAACCGAAAACATTGACTAAACATATTTGTCAATTACCGGAGAAAATTATTCGGATGCATTAGATTTATTACAATGACGTTATAGTAATAAAAGTTTATTGACAGATGAATTATTGTATAATTTATTAAAATTAAAAAAACTTCTTAAATATCTTATTAGAAAGTGCTAAAGCCTTAGAAAAATTAAAATTTCCCGTATGTCAATGGTCGTATTTGTTATTGTATATTAATTTACAAAAAATAGACAGTAATATACCAAAGGACTTTGATGTACGGAAGGCAAATACCTATGTTTGATGATTTCATTAAATTTTTAGAAAATGAGTTATGAATATTGGAATCTACAGCACCCCCATCTTTAGCAGAAAAGGGAAGGGGCAATAGATTCGTACCATTCGGATTCAAGCAGTATAGTTATCAGTCTACTACAATTAAACTTGTTGAACAATGTAATTACTGTCACTTAAAAAATCATCACATAAGTAAATGTTTTCGTTTCATGTCATTGTAACCGCGCGGGCGGAAATAACATATTTTTGACAATAGGTTTTGTTTTAGATGTTTAAATGGTCACAATATTTGTGCGTGTACTTCTAAAATCGTTTGCAAATAAATAATCTTCCCCGAAACACCATACCTTGTGGCATTTTAACGCGGGACCAGGCGTCGGTGCTAATAGATCGAAAATGACAAACATTCTTCAAATAGAGTCGAATCAAAATGTTCCACAGCCTGCTAACGCGTTGTATTCAATATATCCTGGTTCCTATAAACGCACTGTACTCTAGCAAACGGCCGTGGTACAGGTCATGGATTCTTGGGGCCAGTTTCGTAACGTACGAGCACTCTAGGTACCGACAGTCAGAGCACCTTTTTGTATCGGAGTCGTGTGCGCGGAGGTTGGGCTTACATGTTTTGATGAAGATTACAGACAATCTTCCAAATTCCTCACTCCCTCGCGAGCTCAAAAATGAGTTTCGCGGTTTGAATTTGGCTGATGTACTATTTGACGAAAGTCGCAGTGTAGATTTGTTAATAGGTGCGAACCTTTTGTGTTAAATAATCTGCAGTAGTGTTATTAGATTCTCTTCTACTTTGCCCTGTGCTGTCAATACATTGTCGATCATGTTTTAATGGAATCAGTGGCTTGCCGGTTGGAAATTTGGAACGCTATATAATTCATTTTTACTCAAAGTTTCATCAGTCACGTGTCAATAGATAAAATGTTAACAATATCGTGGGAAATCGAAGAGGTTCCCAAAATTATTACAGACCCCAAAAATGTCGATTGCGAGATACGCGTTATCGAGACACGGCCGGCAGATGTATTGCGGTTATCACCACGATCGGATCGACCACCGCTCTGTGAATCTAGACAACTGGTCTTAAAACGGCTTTACACTTTAAAAAAGCGTCTGTAATTTAATGAAAGTTTACGAGTAAAATACATATAATTCATGAGAGAATATATAAACTTAAACCACACGCCGCTCTATGAAGGAAGGCTCTATTAGATAACTTATCAGAATTAGAATATTGTATTATACCCCATCACGGCATATTTAAATATGGCGCTGAAAAAATTAGAGTCGTTTTTGATCCGAAGTTCCCAATGAGCAGCGGAGCCTCGTTAAATGATTCGGGAGAAAAATTGCAAAAGCATATAATTTCAATTATATGGAATTTCCGATTATATTCAGTTGTTTTTACCACAGACATTCGCATGAAGTTTCGTCAAGTTGTTAAGTATAAAGATTAAATTTATCAACTAATATTTCGGCGCGAAACTCCTGAGTTACCCTTACGCTTATATAAATTGCATACTCTTACATACCGTATGAGATCTAGTCCGTTTTTAGCGATTCGAGTGTTAAATCGAATGATGAAAAAGCGAAATATCTCGCGGCGGCGCGTTTGCTTCGCTCTTCCGTTTACATGGACGACGTTTTAGGTGGGGCTCACATCGAGGCCGAAGCTAAATAGCTAATGCTCGATTTATCAAAATTATTATTTTCAGCGGGCTGCGAACTTAAAAAATGGGCTTCAAACAATGCAGGACTATTGTTTGACATCACTCGTGATCACTTGGAGAAGCCGCATGTGTTCGATAATACAAGTGGATTTAGTTATATAAAAAATCTTGGTATATAATGGAACTTTTCTACCGATCTGTTTACTTATCATTTAAATTTACCAAAAGATCCGACTTGCAGTAATCCTTCAAGGTAAATTATTAATGCAACGCTTGTGGGCTCTGGGCATAGATTGGGACGTCGATCCTCCATAAGATATTATAAAAACATGGAATAGAGTGTTAACAAATTTAATTTTTATAGAAAGCATTAAAATTGGACGTTATTATTTATTAAACGGAATCCTACATGGTTCATTGCATGGCTTTGCGGATGCGTCGGCGGAATGGTACGGCGTTGCTGCCTATTTGAGAGTAGTAGACTGCAGCGGTAGAGTGAATCTCTCATTAGTGATGGCTAAGTCACGAGTAGCACCTATCAAGTCTGAATCAACAATACCTAAACTTGAACTTTATGGCGCGGCACTTGTTATCAAAATTCTGGACAACGTGCTCTACTCTATTCAAAACAATGTTGAAATACATGATATCGTGTGTTGGTCTGATAGCACTATAGTTTTATCTTGGTGAGGAACACCACCTCATCTCTTATAAACCTTTCAAGGAAATCGTGTCTCTCGTATAATTAATTGCGGTTTCAAAATGAACTGGAGGCATTTGCCTTCACAAATGAACCCAGCTGATGTAGTCAGCCGTGGATATAATGAAGCAGAATTATTACCGCATCGTCTCTGGTAGGCCGGAGTGGCTATAAAATACTGAGAAATTCTGGCCTCAAAATTTAATCAAAACGGAACATAATTTACCCGGCCTGCGTAGAGTTGACAGTTACACATGTGTATGCATATGAATTGAAATTTGATGTAATTGAAAAGTTCAGTTCTTTGTCAAAATTAGTATCAGTTGTAGGTTACCGTTTTAGATTTTATAATAATCTAAAAAAAAATGTAATAGAATTAACCTTAAATACCTATCTGTATTGGAACGAGGCTAAGCTTTAAACTGTTTAACAAAATTGGTTCTAAAGAACATTTTCAAACTGATTTGAAATTATTAAAAAATAATAAACAATGCTCAAAATCATTGCGTAGACTTGTGCCCTTTATTAATAAAGATGGTATCCTACGAGTTGGTGGCAGACTTGAGCACTCGACTTTTTCATTTAATAGAAAACATCCTTGTTTGTTACCAAAATCTCACCATTTTGCATATTTAATTATTGATTATTTTCACAAGGTGCATTGTCATCATTTGACAACAATTTTGGATTTTGCCAACATGTCAGGTAATTAGGCATAGATTATTTAAATATATATTTTGTTTTAGAACTCTTGTACAACATATGGAACTACTTGAAGTATTCAATACGGTTCAGACGGACATCGCTGGTCCATTTTTTGTAAAAATAACTATTGCCAGCTTACCTGTGTGTTTTTGTTTGCTCTGCGTCGAAGGCTGTACACCTAGTCGAAGATTTAAGTAGTGAAGGATTTTTGGCGGCACTTACTCGATTTACGTCTAGGCGCGGGTCGGCCAGTGTAATTAATTCATTCCAATTGCGGATCTAATTATGTGGAGGCAAACAAACATCTAAGTGATGTACAAAAATTTCATTGTGTGATGAAACTTCTCAACGAGAAATAAAGTGGTACTTTAATCCTCAAAAAGCACCTCATTTTGGCGGGTTATTTGAAGGTGCCGTAAAATCAGCAAAATCTTTGCTTTCGCGTATCATACGGGAACAAAAGTTGACATACGAGGAGTTTCAACGGTATTTGCTCGTATTGAGGCCGTGTTGAACTCGCGTCCATTGTGTCCTTTGTCCCACGATTCAAACGAGTTTGAAATTTTGACATCGGCTCATTTATTAATAGGAAAATTTTTAATGACGGTCCTGGAATACGACTGGGATGCAACTTCTATGTCCTATTTGAGAAGATTTCAAGTTATTCAGGCAAATATCACAATACTTCTTGCACAAATGGAGTAATGTATACCTTCATCAACTTCAAATGCGCAATAAATGGTTTTCGAATGCAAACCCTCCTTAAACGGGAGACTTGGTACTCATTAATGAAGATAACCTACCTTCCCTTAAGTACAGACGCGGGCGTATTGAAGAGATGCTGCCGGAAAGGAATGGTCTTGTTCGCGTAGTAGTTTTAAGAACTCAGAGCGACAAAATTCACGCGACCTGTTGTAAAATTTGTCGTTTGTAAAATTTTTTAATTGTTCATTTATTTTATTTAAATATTAGTCACGGTTGTTTCTCTTTATATATTCATTGAAGCAGATATCTATGCACATAAAATGCTTTGTCCTGAATGACTAACTGACTGACGAATCAACGCACAACCTAAACCGCTGATCGTACAGACATGAAACTTGGAGGTTGTGTTCCTTGTATGACGTACGAAGAAAGGATTTGCCAAAATTCTACCCCTAAGGGAGTGAAAAAAAGGGGGCAAAGTTTGTATGAGAGAACGTGATTCCTTGGTCCAATCTACTTCAAATTTTGCATAAACATTCTTTAACAGAATTGATGGAAGACGCATTTCGTATTTTATTTAAATTCATCACCTAACAGGGCTAAAAAGGGTAGAAAGTTATTTTGGGGGTGATTTGCTTCAAAGTCAATACCAGTACTCCTTAGTGCTTTTGATTTAAATTACGTTTTATTTTGACACATCATTGAAAACTCAATCCAACTTTATTCAAAAAACGAAGATTAATTTAGTGTGTGTTGTTTTTCGCAAATTCCTTATAAACCTTACTATTGTATCAATAGTGGGTGTGGCGCATGCCTTTTCCGTACAAAGAAAGCGTAATAGTAAGGTCTATTAAATTAATAACGTTAAAAACCAATTGAAAATCCTATTAGAACCATTTTCGACTTCTACGCGGACAAAGTCGCAGGCAAAAGCTAGTATATATATAAAGAAACAATATAAGACATACCCGAGCCTTTCTCCATATGTTTAATATTGCTTAGATACGGGTAAATACACATAACCATTGATATATATATATATACATAATTATCTATTGTACAGTATTTTCTTGCCTATTTCCTTTTCCTATTGGCAGGACAATAGGTGTCGCTTTTCTGCAACTACCGACAAGAGAAATGTAACTTTTAACGTATGCGACGTTTGTGCTATAAAAATAATATTTTAATATAAAATTTAATAATTTAATATGAAAAAAATCCAAAATACATGTAGCTAGACGTTTTACGTCAAGAACAAATTCGGTCGAACAGGTACATACATACAGAGATAAAAAATTAAATTAAAAGGAAAGATATGTTGTAAAATAATCGAAACTGCCTTTTAAGTCACTATATTTTACCACTTTGCTATCGCAAGACAAAATCATCTTCATCATTAATATTATCATTCGTTTATGTGATATGAAAATATTGTTTTGAAGAGGGCACTGCATAAACAAACTTGATATCACTTCGAGTCTTTCGATTAAGATAATGTGAGAAAAAAATCAGAATGAAAATATTCCTTCGCGGACGTCATTCGGTCTGATTGTCTGTATCTGTGTACGTAAGCGCGATAACTCTAGAAAAACTTGGCTGTTTGGATTAACTTTTTTTTTTAATTTCATTTTTTCGATAAATAAAGACGTATCTATTATCGTGTACGATTCTCGAATCTTCTCAGTGTACATAAAGCTTGCTTACATTGTTTAAGGAGGGTAGGCAAGCACCATAGATTTTCACTTTAAATACGAAATTCATATATTTCTTTTGCTTTATTGTTATTCATCTGATTTTGTGCAATTTTGTTCTTAAAATTATTAGGCCATTGGTTTGTGCGTCGTTACTCTGCCTAACATTGACGCTATATATTTTTTCCGATACTTTTCTTTTAATTGTCCTTTTTGAAATGGTTAAACCACCTCGACATACCTGTTTCATCTTCTTTAGATTCACACTTTTCATTTACACCAATGTTGATATACCTCAATCTATTTATTGCACTAAAATACTAATGTTCTAGATATGTGAGTTGCAAATATTTGAGAACATTTTATGCGCAATGTCCTAGCAAAAGCCGAGGAGCGATTTTTACAATGCATGTCTGTCTGTCCGTATACAAATGCACAAATTGGAATAAAGTTCTCACCGTGGCATTGCTTAGAGTTTGACTTAAAAAATTATAAGTATTATTTTTCTGTATATTAAGCCACTAAAGGACAAATGAACTAAATGAAAAAAAATAAAAAGTAAATAAAAAATATAACCGTTTAATAAAGATACCTAAATTAAAACTACACTTATTTTATCAGCTTGAATATATACTTCGAAGGTTGAATTTTGGAAATGGTATTGCTGTAGTGTTATATGCGCAGTTCATATTTCGTCTGTAGGGGAAGACCTCAATTAGTAGACTTGTATTATAAAATTTATAAAAAAAACCGGCCAAGTACAAGTCGCACTTGCCCACTAAGAGCTCAGATTCATGTATAGTATCTAATACTACAGTTCCTTTTTAAATAGTTAATAAAAATCAACAAAAATTAAAACCGAACAGAAAACGCCGAAACGAAACAGGCTTCTTATATGGGGACTCCCTTTTATTTTCACCTTTATTTTATTTTTATTATTTGTTGTTATAGGGGCCATAGAAACACGGTGAAATTTTAAGTTAATTAAGTGTAATTTTACGATTCAGAAGGTGCAAATGTGACAGACGGACCTATACACGGAGTCTTAGTAATCGAATCCCTTTGGCGCCCTTTGGATACGGAACCCTAAAAAAGATTACACGAGCTCTATATGATTCCAAACGCCGAGTTAGAATGTTTATCGCTAACTTTTGTGCGCGGTTTCGTCATCTTAGACAAAAGGAAATGTCACGCCTCAAACTCGAGCTCCCCCCGACTTAAAGTCCCGATTCTAATCTCAATTCCGATGCTACTACCACTCGACTTTAAATCACTAATTCATATTCACACCCCACGCCGAATAATTTGTAAGGTTCCGCCTCCAATCCTGACCCCGACTTCGTCCCGGTTCTAATTCCTTTTCCCGAGCCGGTTTCGATTTCGATTCCTTTCAATTATCGACTAGTTCCGTTACGTGTTTTTAAATTAATGGAAGAATTTGATAACGTCACATACCTCGTTCTTTGGATTTCAGATTAAATGTCTATTATATTAAATGGAAATACGTTTCTTAGTACGTCATGTAAAATATCTTTGCAATTCCTATAAAGATATTTAAGGAAAGAAGGACGTGTTTAATGGTAATGTTGGTACTTCTCCACTGAATTTCAATAAAACACATTATTTAAGCAAAGCGCGTTGTTCTTTCTTCTTTTTAGTTTCAAATATATTGATGTTGGTTTCACCTATTATCTCCTTTTACTTATTTTTTTAAATCTGTCCTTTTCCTAACTTTTATCTTCATACTTTTAATTATACTCATAAACAACGAACTAAAAATACCCCATTTGGTCACTCTCGATGTTCTTATACGGTCGCTCTAGGTCTTTACCCGGTCCAACTGTTTCTATACAAATTCAACGAGGCAATTCCGCCAGCATAATGGGGTGTTTTAAGTGCTGCTAGCACCGGGGTTCCACATTTCCAATTTATATTTATTATTATTGATTCGGTCTATTCAATTAATTATTTGTTATTACATATTTTTTTAATTTACATAAGATTGTTGTTAATAGTAACATTGTGTCCTTCATGTGATGTGAAATATTCAATAATACATTATATATAACTAATCACATCATATTATTATTTATACTCTAACTTTCTGCCCGCGGCTTCGCCCGCATGGAGAGATAATGCATTTCCTTCATCTTCTTCTTTAATTTAAATTTAGAATCGGCTTCCAATTCTGATTATGACACTGATATTTATTATAATTCCAGTCACGCTATTGATTCCACCCCAGTTACATTTTAAATTTTGCTCCCGATTTCGAATTCTTCTCCCCGCTTTGCTTTCAATTTATCTTCCGCCATCCATACTTGTATACAAGTACGACATTGTATAAAGTTTTTTGAAGAAAATCGGTAAAGAACTTTAGGTAATTTACAAACGAGCGAACAAACGAACATTAAATTTATATATATAATAAAACTACAACCTGCTGTGTCTGTATATTGAGGGCATGTACCCAACAACGCATGAAACTTTGCCGTCCTGAATTGACGGCGAATGATATTCTAGACAAGCACGCTTCCCGACTCATTCTTTTTCATGTATTTTACGCCATTGCGACGCTTTCGTGACGAACTTAACGGCGGCAAAGTTTCGTGCATTATAATGTATGAATAATGAGAGAGGACGTTAAGAGAAAAACGACCATTTTTCATTATTTATTTTGTCTGTGTGTCTGTCTGGTTATTCATACATATTTTTCAAATTACTAAACGAATTTTAAAGCCATTTTTAACAGATAGATATCGGCACAGAATATCAGGAAAAAGTGATCTTCATTTAAAAAATCAGCTTGGCAAGTTACAAAGCTAACGTTCAAATAAATAATCGCAAATAAATAATTAACTAACGTCAAATCCCAATACGAACAAACGACAATGATAAAAAAGACATCCACTCGACCTTCTGTCAGTACGCGGCTTATTTATTGCAAAACGGGGAGAAATTAATGCTTAAATTATTAGAAATTAAAGGTATTTATTCATCACAATATCAAATTACACCTCGCTCGCCGGCCATCGTTCAGCGTTCGACAAGACAAAAGGCTTATCGCTAATTTGACGCCATCGCCGTTGCTGCATGATGTTTTGTTTACACGAATTCCGTTCGCACAACAACGGCGCCGCTCCGACAACATGCTTGTTGTTCCGAGAGGATCTGCATCATCATCGCCGTTACGTCGACACAATGATAATGTATTGTTGTAACGTGTCAGCCGGCGGGGTTAATTAGATAACGATTTAATCTCGAAGTTTCGTTATCGAAATGTTATGAAATTTAAAAGAAATTTCATCGATATGACGGCGGTTGCATCACGCGCACGTGCAACGAGCCAAGTGTTAGTTTTTATTTATTACTTCATTCATGATAAACAATAGTAATTCCGACTTACTTCTGAGTGGACACGCAATAATTTAATTTTTCTTCACCATCTATTTGTTTATTTATTCATGGAAAACTTAGGCTATTGTGTCTCAACACTAGTAACTAAATACATCTATGTTAGTCAACTACAAGTTTTCACTTATAAAAAAAATTAATATTTTATAAACACAAGCAAAAAAGTAATAATAAAAGAACAAAAGAAAAACATGGCTAATATTATCGCTGGTTGTCCAAGATTTTGATAGTGGTTCCCTGACAGGGCATAACTTCTATATTCTTAGATACATGGGAAAATATATCATTTCATTTAACAGCATTGATACAACTGTGGAAAATCTGAGTATATTGTAACAATTAAATAATCTGGATAATGTTTGACCTAGCATGCAAACCCCAAAACTTACCGTATTGGTCTGACTTGAGCAATAACTTTTAAGAACTCGAAGAGCACAAAATGTTGTTATTAACGTTTTTGAACTCAAAATTATCAGCATTTTCTTTCAAAATTGTAAAAGCTATAAAAAAGTTACCTAATCTTCATTTTTCAAATATTTTGTAAAAGGTATTTAGATCGAATTTCTAACTTAAAAAGTATTTATATTTTAAATGTCCGAGCTATTTTGAGAAAACATTTTTTTTCATATCTTGGATAACGATATCTTTTGATAAATGTAATCGATTTCAACGAGATTGTACGTTCAATGTAGCCTTTTCAGTGTAAACAATACTGTACTTTATAGTTCATTTTTTTAAATTATTATGAAAAGACACTATTTCGAAAATTTTCGTTTGAAATATCTTTGGAAGAAATTAACCAATTTCGATCAAAATTACATCATTCAACGCAATTTTACTAGGAATTGATCAAATTTTGTAATCGATCGGTTCAACGGCTAACAAATTATTTTACAAAAGCATTTTTTTAAATTGTTTTTTTAGATACCTCTAAATCTGTGTAATCGATTGTTGTCAAATTTTCAAGAAATGTAAGTTCAGACAAATCCTTTCGAATGTTGCAAGCGCGATTGTAATCGGTCTATAATCGTCGATATTTGATATCCGAATCGCGATTTACGAAACCTATTAAGAATAACATACTTTATTATACAGAACATTTTATAAATTCTTGCCGGGAGGTTAAAAAGAAATGCGTTTTACCAACGAAGAAACGCAAAGGTCAACTTTTGAAAACAAAATATCTTGAATGCGTATTTGTTTGCCGGAAAATATGCACATTTCGCATGGAAAATATGCACATGCTGTATGACATCTTGTTTTGAGAACATGCCGCAAATTTTCATAAAGTTTTCGTACTGCAGAAGCAAGCCGTTCGCTCAATTTACAAGCTCGCACCTCGTATACGGATACTACAAGGTATCTCTTACTTCTAACAGATACCTCATAGAAGTAAGTTTAATGAAATTGGAATCTCAACTATGGCATCCCAATTCATATGTAAAAATTATTATATGCCAAAAATAATTAGAAATATTTATCATTAAAAGTAACCGACAAAAACTCAGTTTATACGAGTATGTTATTCGACTATGGAAAGTCGCAAATTCATTTACGGAGCTCTGTATGCGCATGCTCAATAAGGTTTCTATGAATATACGAGATTTACTCTCATATAATATTAAAAGCATCATTATACAATCGTCCAGTAAAAAATAGCATTATACAATTTCCAAATATTAGCAGACAAATATTCACGGGTACAAAAAGGGCTCGACTTTTTACTGCGCTGTTTCGTTCATCAATGATTTTGTATTTATTTCGGCTATGTATGTGATGAAATTGGAAAAGAGCTATGCTCGAGTTTCTAACTCGTTCTTCTTGAGGGAAAATTGCGTTTTAAACGAGCGGTAAAGTGTAAATTCGCCAAAAATTATGACGTATTTCAAGTGTTATTTCATAACCTATGAAATACAGATAATTTGAATTTGCATAGATGATTCGATTCTATGGTGAGTACTTAGAGTCGTGCGTGGATTTGTGCTCACGGACGTAAAATACATTAATTTCATCCGATCTTAGGCCAAATTGCTGTCTCGATTCTGGTTCCGCGTTAAGTCACAATGCAGATTACATTGCCGTTCGCATTTCAGTCTATGCTTCCAATCCCGATGACACATCCGACCGCTCACCTTATTTAGGCCTGTTTCTTTTTTAATATCTTCTCCTATTAATCTGCGTTAACCTTGTGTGGTGGACACTTTTTAGAATCCTTTGGAAACATAGAATGTTGGATTGCATTGGATTCAGACAGGTATGTCTATTTACGTAGTGCGCTTAAAGATATTTTGCTACTACTAACATCTTTCCAACAATGAACGAATGAATTTCCAATAAGTACATTTTTTGTAGCACATTCGAAGGTCGAACGAGCAGGCGAGACATCAGAGAGCTGATCATCACCGCTGCTCATAGACACTCGTAACCCCAGAGAAGTCACCAGTGCGTTGCCGGCCTCTTGGGAGGGAATAGGATATCCGACGAATGGAAGTAGGGCTGATGAAGTAATACGACGGGGAATGGGCAACCAGAACTCTCACTCATTGAGCGGAATACAACAGCGAAAGCTGTTACTTAACGTTCATATTCTGTGAGAGTCTGGTATTTCACGGCTCGAATCAAACAGGCTCTTTTTCATGCTTCAGTCTGGTTGGCCACGGTATGGTTCATACACGTTATATGTTATAACGTCCACTTCAAACATCCACAAATTAATATTCCTTTACTTGTTTCTATTAAAGAAACCGAAATTAAATCCGTTACATATTTAATGAAAAAATCGTGCATAGACAAACAGACAGAATGGAGTCTTTTTCTATAGTATGTGGTGATATATCATTATGACAAATAGAACTTTAAAACCACTAACACACAAAGGCACTCATCAATTTATTGTCTTTGAAATTTGAAATATTGAACTGAAAAAAATTTACAATAAATTATTTCATCATTCAAAATTTATTCATTCTGGACGACCATTCACAAAGACAGACAAACGTATTTTTAAAACGGTTAGATATATATAACTAACATAAGGTATACACACTTCACATAAGGTATCAGTATTGATTTTACCATCATTAGCATATAGACAAGCGCACTCACGACCCGCCCATGCTACGGGCGACAGCAATTAATGCGACACAGTTCGCAGCGAAAGTCGAGCGCGACGCGAAAGCCCTATAATGAGAAAAGTGCTGGGCGGGCCCTCCAGCGCCGGCCGGCCCGAGCGCCCGGCCCGATTTCGTAATGAAATTTTGCGGTTTCCGAAGATCCCCACCTGCCGAATCGATCAATAAATACCCAATAAATACATTTGATCCTTTTGTTTTTGGGTCGCTTCCGAAAGGAAACGCCGAAAATTTTACCCGACGTGAGAACGAGATGAGCTATGCACAACAGAACAATAAGGAGTAGTTCGCGGACGGCTAATTATTTAGATGCTTATAGGAGCGACATCAGAAGTGTAAATGTTTGTGTTGGTAGACCGGTTTGCGTACAGACAGCATTTTTTTATTATTACATTTTAGTAAATTACATATTTATGTATATATATTAGGCAACCCAAAAAAAAAGATTATCATTTTTTACAATTATTCAAAAATGATGAGAATTGTTCATTAATTTTTTTTTGTTTCTCGTGCTTTTAATTTCATTCTTTAGCATGTCAAATTAAAGGAAAAAAATATTAAGTTCGTTAATATTCATGTTTAGAAGTTGCTCAAATGGATATAAAGTACTCAATTTGAAAATTTAAAAAAATTGGAGCGACCTCTAAATATTAAAATTTTGACTTGAAATTTTCAGGATCTTCATGATTTTACATGTAAAAAGAAATGAAATCACGAGAAAAAGCATTTGAAATAAAAAAAAATCGATTTTTGAGGATTTTGGAAATTTAAAAAAATTGTGAGCGACCTTTTAAAAATTTTTTTTAGAGCTATCCTTTGGAGGGGGCTCTTAAAACATAGTAAACTAACATATTTTCACACGAGACTTGAAAAAAAAAATAATCTTTTTTTTTTTTGGGTCGCCCTAATATATATTGTATTTGCATAATTTTATTGCATCGCGAGGCGAGTTAGTTGCATTCCTTACGAGGGTGGGAATTTAGAAGAATTTGCCGTACGCCTATATAGTCGCAGTTCTAGCTGCTTCTCTAATAAAATGATACACAGCTTTTATTTTTCTAATGCGTTGCAATAGTGAATATCCCTTTTTGCAATCAATTACGGATGGGAAGTTCAAAGAGATTTGAATAATGTAGTCATAGAGCGAACGTTAGCAATCCTACTAATATTATTAAAGCGAAAGTTTGTAAGAATGTATGGATGTATGTTTGTTACTCTTTCACGCAAAAACTATGAATGAATTTTAATGAAACTTTACAATAATATAGTTTACAAATCAGAATAACACATAGGCTATAATTTATAAAGATATAGTGTGAATTATCCAAAATATAAAAATATGTGTCAAATAAGTAGAAAAAAATCTGTCATCTGCAAGTTATTCTCGCGTGCGCCGCAAAAATCGTTGGTATTACACGTATATAATGTATAATTGAAATGTTTATCTTAAATAGTCCTACAAAAATTCCACAACAGCATATATCTATCTTTTGTGTGTAAGCCAGTATCGCCAAAATACTGAACCATAAATACAATAAAAATTGATAATTTGTTTCTAACAAATTGAGCCTTATATCAAAATAAATATTTTTACCGCATCTGGTGTTTAAATTATATAAACTTTGTCTTATACACTACATCATTTGGACAAATTTTTGAATAGTTATGACGATAAACAAGCGAGCGCGCGATATTATGGTGCGGTCCGGCGACAGGGTCAAACCTTAAAGGTAGCAGGCATACATTTGAGCACGCCATGTTTTTCCCGCGGCCAGCTCTACGTGGCTTGCTCACGCGTTTCTAAATCAAAAAAAATCTGCATGTTTATACAGACCGAACTAAATCGTTTAACATAGTTTATAGGAGTATATTGCAGTAGCTACCTATAACTTTGCATTACCGTCAATCATCGTATACATCCATACCTATCTATCTTTACAAACTATAGCGTTTATAATACCTATAATATCTATTAGTGAGATCATCATAAAAAATACTTAGTTCCAATTTACATACATTATACAATATAATTGTTCGAACATTTATACCTGAACGGCTGGACCGATTTTCATGATTTTTAATTTGTTGGATTTGTCTCGTCCCGAATAGCAGGATATATAAAACATTGAAAAATTGCCAAAAAAATAATTTCTATCATCATTATCACAATTTT
>BGZK01002286.1:0-67231 GCA_005406025.1 Eumeta japonica | reverse complement strand
GAGATGTAAGTTCAATTACACAAGTGTATATTAGTATTTCTGGTATTCCATAATCAGTTCTAAAAACAGGTGAAAATTATCGATGAAGGTGGCCTATAACTATAAACCAAAATATGGGCTTCCAAAATGCATCGGGCTACTACGGCTAGAGGCTAGTACTATCTTCCTGGTGTAACTCTGCCCAATGTAGTAATATGTTACGGATCATGTAAAACTTTACCTGAATAGTATCGGTGGTTTTAGAAACCGTTGGCTCATGGCGTTCTCGTTGTTTGATAATTGGGAAAGACTCACTTCCACATTCGAGAACAAAGACACGCGGTTCCAGAACTTCAGCTGCTTTTACGGAATAAAGTAAATTTACTAGATAAGCCAAATGCATCATAGGTGTAAATGAAAACCGAATTAATTCATTTCTAATTTAGATATTTAGATATAAATCAAAAGAAAACAAATATATAAATAAACCTAAACTATATGTGTACCACGTTTAATGACACTAGTTGCGAGAATATTATTACAGACCTAAAAATCAATAAAAACCTTATCCTGGATAGATCTACAAATGCCTTGATTTTCAAATGGTATATAATTTTGTTTCATTATGTGCTACGTAATACACACGTCGAAGGAAGCTTATGAATTTCAAAGAGATTAAGATTAATAAATTCTGACACTCGATATTCCTAACGAATTTAATTGAGTCGTTTCGCCTTCGATTGAGCCGGTCTCGATATAAATGACAAAGAAATTCATTCCATTTCCACGCGGGCGGAGCGGCAGACATATAAATACTTTATGGCTCAATATTTTGCAATCCGACCGAAATGCCAAATGGTTTTTTTGACTCATGAAATTGCCAAAGGTAAGTTTATTCCTTTGTTGTTTTTGAAACACTTTTTGTTTTTAAGTAGCTAATCTACCTTCTTAAGTCTCCACAGAAGCTTAAATATATCGTACTCATAATGTTACCTCTATCTCCAAACTCACTGTTTTATTGCACCTCAGAATTAAAAGCATTTACTAACTTTTCCTTTTGATCTAAATTTTGTCTAATGTGGACATTTCGTAGTTTCTCCATTAAATAAAAGTATGAATATGTTTATTACATTTATATAAGAGTAAGGCGATCAAACCCTTTTTACATATCCATACACATTATTCACCTATGTATCCATAGAAAAGAAAAAACAGAAACTACTTGTATGTACCACTATTCTGACATATGTTCCTAGTTTCATTCATATCCGTACTAAATCTCAATCATGAACATCTTATTTTATCACCATATTGCCTATTCGTCGTATACATTTTCTTTGAAGAGAAAATATGAGCGACGAAGACCGATACGCTAGGTTTGCGAGAAATTGACGGTGCATTTTGAAATCAATCCTTAGATTATGTTGAGGGGAAAGTAAATATATAAAATTGTACAAGTGATTCTTCTCCCACGTTCTTTATACAAAATGCCTATATATATTGACAACCTCTCAATTCTTGGAAAATTGCCTTCATTGACATTTTATTATTAATTTAACCCTCAGTAGCGGGAGAGCTGTAATTAATGTACACGCTTCATCACAAAAACGTGTTGGTGCGTTAAACTATTCAAGAAGTATCTATGATATAGATACATTTTGATACATCTGTGTCAAAACAGAGAATGTGCCAAGCACAAGTGAAGTCATAGTGAATATAGGATGTATCAAGTATAAGTCAAAATAAAGTGATTATAAAATGTCGAACAAGTCGTTTTCATAAGCGTTTGTAACTTTAAGACTTTAAGTTCTTCTTCTCCGATTAGAGTATGCATTAAGAGAAATATGAAAGAAAACAAACGAACGAAAGAAAAAAATTCTAAAATGCGCAAAGGTCACATAACGTTGCGTCACTAGCCTTACGCCGGCAATACTGAAAATTTCTCGATTCTCATCGATCACAAACACGTATTGTCTTTAAGAAGCAATAATCGTTTTTTAAAATACAATCCATTCTTTATTTTCGAACCGTTGAAAAAATCGGTTGGTTCATTCTACCTTATAAACGTTTTCAATCATCTCCCGCAGTCATACGGTATCCATCAAAGCTTTCGAACCTTCAGATGTACTCCCAAAATATTTCGCACTTGGCTCATATCTTATGTACTACGAATTTTTTTTCGTAAGTTGCAAGTAATTGTTGTACTACATCAATATTTGTTTTGGTAACCGCATTCGCCGGCCGACCTGCACGTAAGATAGTGTCCGCGTCTGAATTTATTTAACAAATAATAGGCAGACCTGCGAGACAGAGCTTCATCGCCATTTGCCAAAAGTAGTTTATAACGACTTTTTTACTGACTTAAACCATAGCGAAAATCGTAAAAAATCATGGCGTGAATTAAATTCGCTTTAAATTACATGTACTACTAACATACAATTATGAAAACGATGTCACAATCAAAAAGGAAATGACACTCCTCACAAACTAAAACGTAACGCACTGTCATGGAGGTATATTTCCAGAAATTCATTTTATTTTGATATTCTTATTACTACTGGCAATTCCAGGAATTTTCATTATGACCTAACTATTTTCATCTTAAAAGCAAACATTGTCACATTCACAACTTTCGCATCAGTGTAGAAGACTAATCTTAAAAAGTTATTTATTACCAATTCCTGAGCCCTAACCTGACACAATGTTTTGATTCCAGTCGAGGCACTGCTAATGATCTTTATCACTGATGCGGTAACAATGTCCAAGACTGAAAGCGTCACGCGTTATTTAAGTCGCCTGAAAATAATAATATTTGATTAAAGTAAAAAATCATTGATCAACTCGGCCGTGATTGCGACTCACAGTGCTTGTGTATTACATGCTCTTGTAAAACACATCCACCACAACGGTTTTTGATGCAAACGATTAATTATTATTTCACTTTCACTGACACAATGTTACCCTCACTAGCCCAATTTATTACTTTTATAAATTATTTCAAAGCAAAAACTTAAGAAACAAAGATTTGTGCTAATTTCATCCCTGTATTGTTTCAGAACGCTGGCAATGTTAATGGAGCACTTAATACACGTCATGTTGATTACATGTTTGAGTTTACCGACAAATTCAAAAGGCTTTGAAGAGGTAAGAACGTCCATAATATCTCAGTTGTTGTAGACGAGCGGCTGTAGTTAAGCCATTAGTAAGAGTTCGTTGCATTGTTAGGTATCGCGCTCAGCTCGGAGACACAGCGGTGACGGTAATTTACCCAATTCCGATACAACAACTGCAGAGTAGTGGTAGGTGCCCTTTTGGCTCAACCAGGGACGAAGAAACGCGCGTGGTATTTACCCGGGTAGCTTGTTAACACCCACATAAAAAGGTTCTGACTGCTAATTCGCTGCGCAAAATAGTGGGCGCGGGCGTTGGCTAGAGAGTTCATCAAAAAACTGTCAATAAATCTGTGACTGAAAGGCTACCTTCTCTATAGATGTTCACCGGCCAAGCAAAAGGCATAGTTTTTATATTATTTGTAATGTGCCAAAATAAGTACAAATTATATTATACATAAATGAAATACTTCTACTAATTGAATTAATAGTCATCGTATTATTTAAAATACAAAGAAGCAAATTCTCGCATTGTGGTCGTTTTTACATCAAATAATTTAATTAAATAAAACCGTTTAGAAGCTGCATTTAAGTGCATGAAGTTCATACAAACTCAACTTCTCACTCTTAAATCCTTGGCTGGTGGCGACTAATTTATCTGTATATGTGGGAACATTTTATGTCTAACAAAAAATGTATTTGCTTTCATAAAACCCAGTTAACCTGGGGCCGGCATTATTCTTGTAATCTATTATTAAATATATACATGTGTTTATATTACGACTAATTTTTTTGATATTGTTTTGTGTCTTGGTTTATTTGTCATAAAGAACCTGGAGGTCATCGTTTTAATCTTATTTTCCAAGAATATTAAAAACTTCCATTAACGTTATCTTTTACATTTACATTCTATCCTTTTTCTGATGTAACACAATAAATAAGAATTAAGTACCAAATCCGAAGAGTTATTATGGCTCACTCCCGCCTCCATCAGATATAGGATATCTGTAGATTAGGGATGTTGCGGATCCACTTTTTCCCACATCCGCGGATGCGGATGCGGATGCGGATGCGGATTTTAAGAGGCTCACATCCGCGGATGCGGATGCGGATGCGGATCTGTATAAAAAATTTAAGTGTTAGGTTGGTAGAGTTAAAAAAACACAGTATTATTTACCCTTTTTTATTTAAACACAAAGTAATGAATGAAGTACTAATAATAATTAATTATTTTAGTAATTAAATTTAAATATTGGAGCATTATATTTAATGAAAAGTAGAATGGCCGCCTTTTCGGAGTCCAGTCTGTTTCGCAAGGGTTCGTATATTAATTCTGCGCTACTAAACAACTGCTCACTTGGAACACTGGCTGGTGGAGCTGATAAGAATTTGCGTGCCATTTTAGATAACAGTTTGTACTCGCTTTGATTAACACTCCACCATTTAAGAGGACACTCATTTAAATTAATTCGTTTCTTATTGCGGAAAGTAAGTAACTCCTTCTTGAGAATTACGTCAGGGTTGTTAATTTCTGGTGTTTTCTGACTCTCATCGTCACTTGATGAATCGAGGATCATGGCAAGATCACTAATTAAACAGGACTGACGTCCTGTACCTGAAGTCCCTGGTCGTTCCGAATCCGTGTCCATGGAATCTGTCATTCTCATTTTCTTCGCTCTTTCGGTACTTGGAGATATTGTTCGAGAAGCCAAGATGTCTTCGGTGTTTCTGCTAATCTTCAATATATCATCTTTAATCTTTTCCTCAGTTAATGATGTGAAAAATTTGTTCTTATACCGAGGATCTAGGTAAGTGGCTATGATATATGAGTTTTCTTCTTCCAATAAAGTCGAAAATTTTCCTGAAATTCCAGCTTTTAAAGTTTTAGCTGCATGGTAAATTGGAGATTCCGGTGAAGCTGTCAAATAGTTACTCACTTTTTGCGTCAGCATCCGAATTATCGGAATCACTGATGAGATGAGTGTGAGAACTGCTAAGTTCACGTGTGGCTTCTTCAAAAGGTTTCAGTAACTCAACACAACATTCTATTATTTTCCACTCTTCTGGTAAAATAGGGTCAATCTCGCTGTCATTTATGTAAAGGTTTAAGGCATCTTTTGCTTTCAAAAAACGTTCTAACATATAATATGTGCTATTCCACCGCGTAACACAATCTTGAAAAACTTTGAGATGCGGTTGGTTGAGCTTGTCCTGGATTTTGTGCAGTTGTTTTTGGGCTATAGTAGAATGGTTAAAATGTGTCGATATTTTTTTACATTTTTGTTTGATACCCTTTATATTTTCTTGCGAGTTTAAAGAACTTTGAATGGCAAGTTGCATCTTATGAACTGCACAATCCAAGTCTTGCAATTTTGCCAATCGCATCGCTCTTTTCATATTGGAGCCTCCGTCTCGAATCATGCAATGCACTTGATCATTTGAGATATTCCACTCCGAAAGCATCGTGTCAAATTTTTCAGCTATTATGTCACCTGTGTGGCGGTCGTCAAAGGTCTCACATTTCAAAATAATTGATGACCGTTCAAAATCGCTAGCTATCCCATGACAAGTCAGACTCAGCAAAGAGGCATTAGAGCTTGGATCTGACCAAATGTCAGAAGTAAATGACATGTGATCAATTTTTTTAACAATTCTTTAACTTTGATAGCAATTTTGCCATACAGCTCCTTACACACAAATTCAGTGAAAAGTTGCGCCCTCTAAAATTGTATCTCGGTGCTATTTCTTGTATCAGTCTGCGAAAACCAAGTCCTTCCACAAAATTGAAAGGTAAATTTTGAAGCGGAATCATTTCTCCGATTAACTTATCAATTTTTCGAGTTTACGTTATTGACATCCCATTTGTTTGCTTTCTGTATTACTTCTTCTAATGAAAGCTGTTTCTTCGCTTCTTGAAGAGGCGTAACGCTTTTACCTTAAAACAAACAAAAACATAATAATATATAATATAAATAAACTACTTTTATTTAACTATAAACGAAGCTCTCTAAAGTACATTTTATACAAAACTTGTACTGTAATCAACTAATTATCTACATCTATCTATATTCTATCCATACATATAATAAAACTAGCTGTTGCTCGCGACTCCGTCCGCGTGGACTTCGTTTATCGCTCTTCCACTGGAATCCGGCATTTTCCGAGATAAAAGTAGCCTATGTCCTTTCCTATGTCTTAAACTATCTCCATACCAAATTTCATTCAAATCGGTTCAGCGGTTGAAGCGTGAAGAGGTAATAGACAGATAGACAGACTGGCGGACAGGCAGGCAGACAAACAGACTTTCGCATTTATAATATTAGTAGGGAAGTAGGGGTAGGGAATTAGGGATTAGCAGGGATTGTAACGGATCGATGTTTGTGCATGCTAATCTTAGAAAAGAAACAGCTGGACCGATTTCGATGCAGTTTTCAAGAATATATTGTGACAGGTTCTATTTACCATATAGGCTACTTATCATCCTGGGAAAATGTTTTATTCCGGATAAATTCGTCATTTTGTTTTTCTACAGTCCACGCGGACGGAGTCGCGGGCGTCCACTATTAATATTTCACTATAAATTTAATGGTACCTACAAATACAAACAAATACAAATATTCTTTATTGAAAACCACAGGAACAAAACACAATGATCAAACTTTCTTGTACTACACTTTTAGCTAAATTCCAGTTTACTTACATGACAAATCTAAGATTTCGAATTCAAAACTCAGTTTTACGACTTGGTAGGATTGGACCTTATTAAGGAAATTACGTTCAGCCAAATTATATCGTTATTTTTAGATACCTATATAATTATCCAAAACTACTACAATATCCAAGGCTATCAAGGCTATAATATACAATACAAGTATAAATAAGTAAGTAGGTACCTAACGAAACCTAACAGTACCTAACTAAATTAGGTGATTTTGTTTAAAATACAACTTACCGGCATCCGTTTTCATTTTCTGTAGTTCTTTTTCTTTATTCGCTTTTTCAAACAAAGTAAACTCTGGGTGCATTGATTTTAAATGATTTTTAGCGACAATGTAGTTCGACCCTAAATTCGAAAATATGTTTTACTACATATTTTACACTGAGATTTATCACTGTCATTTTCAATGGGTTTAAAATAGTTCCAAATTTCACTTGTCTAAGACATTAACAAAAGTCAATTTGAATTAAAAAGGCAACACTCACTTTACTTAACGTAATACAATAACTTACGTACGTAAACAATACAGTTACTTAGATGTAGGCAATTACACCACAATAAAAACAAACGCGCGAGTCAGATCTTGTCAGTTGTCACAACAAAACAGAAGCGAGCCGCGTCACCGTCACCGATTCACCGAATTCCGAAACAAAATTACCGCGTTCCTATTGGTCGATCAGCACGCGCGGTCGACACGTGCCACTCGCCGGGCCTTCCCCTTTCTTTCATGTCGCGACCTGCTACACATCCGCATCCGCTTCAGTTCCGCATCAATTTATGCGGATGCGGATGCAGATGCGGATGTCGAAATTGATGCGGATGTTCCGCATGTGCGGATGCGGATGCGAATATTCGCAACATCCCTACTGTAGATATAGGATTAGATATATAGTATATACAGTAGATATAGGATTCCTTCTTAAAAGCTCCTGAAGCCCACTATTTCCTTATTAGATATTCTATTCCTTCCTGACTGATAACGAACTAGTGACTTCTCTGGTATTGCGAGTGTTCAAGAGCGGTGGAGATCACCGGAGGAGTGGCTAGAACACTCCTGTTGGAAAAAAAAAACAATTTAGCGTCACTTATTTAGATTAGTGAAACTAAATTGTTTGGTTTTTTATGAAACTAAACTATTAGTGAAAAAATAGACAACCTTCCTTAGATATCTCTACTAACAATTGGCTTGTTATTCCAGATAATGAGTCGTCCCATCGGAGTGTTTCTCTCGTCCAACGCCAACATAATAATACAGTCGTTCGTGTTCGTTGCCAATTTTCTCGTCGCTTACAAAATGCTTATATTATCCGAAAAATATAAGACAAAATTTTCATCGATGCCTAAGTTGATCATGGACAGGATCGCCAGGTGGTATTTTTTAATGCGCAAGGTGTTATAGATATTTATTATGCAAAGTATCATTTTATTTTCAATTATGCTCAGGATTATCAGTTAAATATTTTGTGTTACTACTCGCTTGTCAGACTCTATATTTTTCTATATTTTGTCTACGACTAAAACGCCAAGGACAAGACAACTTTTGTTTATCAGCCAATTCACAACCGATATACGACACATAAGCGGTAAACAAAATATCGTCGCCGATACGCTCAGTCGCATCGAAACAATATCTGGCCCAACGACAATCGCATCGGAACAAAAAATGATCCTACCATCATAACTACTGCAGCGACGTAACATATCAATAAAAAAAATATTATCCCAGATACGAACACCGAAATATACTGCGAAACATCGAAGTCATTCGACCGCACATACCGGAGCGAAATCGTTATGAAGCATTTACAAGTGTTCACAATGTAAGTTACGCTGTAACGCTCACAATGTAAGTAAGTTAGATGACTTCACGAAAATATTTTTGGCCATCGATACCTACAGACGGTATAACAGCCGCAAACGTAGCTCACAGTGTCTACCAGCACTGGATAGCACGATTCGGATGTCCTATAACAGTCACAACCGATCGAGGATGTCAGCTCGAGGACCAAGTCAATTCAGCAACCCGATGAAAATAATGGGCATTAAAAAAAATCGCACTACCGCATACCCCCCGCAAAGTAACGGTATCGTCGAACGATGGCATCGTAAGACCGCACTACGCGCCAAGTTATCGAACTCTAATACATGGATAGACGAGCTACCTACAGTACTACTAGGTCTGCGAGCTACTCTACGCACAGACGCTGAAGTTAGTCTGGCTGAACTCATCTACGAATACAACCTCCGATTACCTGGCTATTTTTTCAACAAATGCGCTACCTATAAGCACGATGAACTAAAGCTACGTCGAAAAAGTACGTTCAATAATCGGAAAAAACAGGGCGCAATTATCTACAGTACATCACAATGATCAGCGCATATTCGTACAGCGCATATTACAAACCTGCAGTCATGTATTTATTCGGATCGACACGGAAAATCAATCACTCCAATCGCCATATGAAGGATCCTACCGCATTGTGAAATAAAATATTCACATTGCAATTACCCGATCGCCAAAAAAACATATCCATAGACAGATTAAAGCCAGCTTACCTGTTACGAGACGAAGAAAATACCGACATGCCTACAAGAAATTAATATAATGATAGTCTGACTTATAATGAAGAACAAAGACAGTTTTTGTGACAAGATTATCGCATTTAATACATCTAATAATTGATTTTAAAATAATTAATGTGATAATCTTATCACTTTCATTTATAACATCAATAACAATAGACATATAATGATTACATTAATGTTTTTCTAAAAGATGTAAACTCTTGAGAAATAGTAAAAAAATTATATAAAACTTTTTACAAATTGCATATATTTTTTTTTATTTTAATTTAGATTTTTGATATATTTCACCTTCACTAACTATTTATTTCTATCAAAGTACCAATGATTATTCATACAGTCATGAAATTGTGGAACTCTACCATAAACATTGGTTTTACAGAGTTTTTAATCAATAATAAGGTTTAAAGTTGAAAAAGAGAGAATTAAAAAAAAAATATTATTCTTAAACCAGAGAATATTAATAACGTAATACTATTTATATTTATTAAAGCATGAAAACTATTTTAGATCTTACATATTCCAAAAAAAAAAATAGATCAGTAAGTTTTTCTCTTTGAAACGTTGTTTAGTAAGTGTTTATCAATAAATAAAAACAGAAACCATAAACCAAATTGAAATTTGAGTAGAAATAAACATTTCTTTTAGAAATTCTTATTTATGCGATTTCAAAAATTGAGATAGAGAGCTGTACTTTTAACATATTTTTTTTCGTGACCATCAACAAAATTTTGATATGGGACCGAGAAAAAAATATATTTTATTTGACACAGTCTACTACACAGTGACATTGACAATTGTGACAAGTGACTGAATTAAGCAGACCCAAGTAATACTAGCACTCTTAATCGATTAGTATTCGGAAATAAACTTCAAGATGAAACTGAGAGTGATCACCACCCTACACTTCTACCCGATATTGGCCGACTTAAGTTTTTCCAAATAAGAATACCCATATCGTAAATAGAGGAGTAAACTAGTTAGCAGACAAACCATTTTTTCTACAACGTTTATACAAACACAGGGATAATATAATTGTAACCTCCAATGTACGCAGAGTATGCAATATTTGAAAGTAAAACAGTTTCCGATTGTACCACCTCGAAAATTAACTGCAAAAGTTCATTATGAAATAGAAGGTCAATAACAAAGATACTTGGTATTAATTATGTTTTATTCTACTCCTTTACACCAAAGAAATTCTATTTTAATACGAATAAATGCACTGGCGGTACAGAATGTAGAAAAATACTATTTCATAAGTGTTATGATTTCAGGATACAACCACTGCACTTAACCACTGTTGGTATAGCGGCTACCCTATTGATACATTCGAACGACGGTCCTCTTTGGGACAAGCACTTCGGGATGAGGACGGAGAGGTGCCGTGAGATGTGGTGGCACAGCGCATTGTTCCTGAACAATTTTAGCAACTGGGCAGACTGCATACCTCAAGCCTGGTTAGTGTAATTTAATTGTATATAATATGTGAAAAACAAAATTACCCACATAAATGCAAGAACTTTAAGGCTATCCACCGATATAAAAATTTAATTATTTTTTTCCCCAAAATAGACGCATCGATTGAGTAAACTGAAAAAAGGTGTGTTGATTTGGAGAGAAATTTTTCAAAAAGGGTAATTTTACAATATTTCTTAAACTATTGTGCAGATGAAGTTCAAAACCTAACCTGTTCTTCACCTTAAAATACAACGTCATCGTTTCAAAAGCTTCAAAATTGGTTGGTTTATTTGAAAGACATCGTTTACGAAAAATTCGCCAAGAAATATTTTTTCAATATAATATAATATCTTTTAAAGTTCTTGTTGTATTGATGTTTGGTATAGGTCCATTCATCGAGCATGATGCATTACTCTTGGATGCTTAAAACCAGTTGTGTGTTGCCAATAAAGAAAAATGAACGCTAAATCTAGCAGTTCTGTATAGTCATTTCTCGGCTGAAAAACCGTTAAAAAATAAATGATGTGAATTGAAATGATCGACGTTAATAATACTGTTTTAGTAATAATATTTAGTATTGTTTATAATGAATTTTATTTTCTATACTATACAAACCAGTATATTTCTAAAAGTGTCGTCTTTTCATTAGTATCTGAATTATCTTAGCAGTTAATAGATGAAAACTTCTGTTTTAATAATAAGAAATAAGCAGGTAATAAGCAGCTAATACTGCTGAGATTTTTGATTTAGGAATTTAAAGAAAATTATTAACTAGAAAAGTTTCGAAGAAAACATTACGGTACCTAGTAATTTTCAAAATTTTACAAAAAAAAGTAAAACGCTAAATTTATTATGTGTTCAATTTGATCTTAAATAACTTTTGAAGGAGTGAATTTATGATAAAATTATATGAAATCTTTTTTGTAGAGCGTCAGATTTGCTATAAAAATATATTATGGTTTTAGTAATTCATAAAGCCGTTCAAGATATACAAAATTACAAATAAAAAAAAAATTGGGACCTTTTAATATTAAGATCTTTGCTGTTCACGGGCGTCTTTTTACACCTTTCCGGCAGTTTTCCTGTGGGGGTCCCGAAAAAAGAAAAATAGTTTATTTTTGACTCAGCCTAATATATATATATATATATATATATATATATATAAACTAACTTTTCCTGCGGTTCCGCCCGCTTAGACATAAATCGAATTCCTTCAGCTTATATATCGCGCCACTACGACATCAATATCCCGATAGTCTTGTTCTCAGTTTCGGTTTCGGTCACGCTTTTGATTCTGATCCTGGCCTCAATTTCGACTCTGCTTTTTGTCCCGCATTATCTGTTCATTAGAGAGAAAGGAGAATGAGTGATAAAAAAAATATTCCCTCTCAAATAAACCTATAAGTTTTGTCTACGGACCAATATAAGCCTATTAAAACATAAGCTCTTAATGTTAATATTACAGTAGTCCACATTGTACTTTTTGATTTTCCATACGAAACGTATTGGAAAAATAACTAACTAGCATTACATCATATAAAAAATCTTCGCATGCATTTTCCTAGAGAAGGTCCTAGATCAGTTTCTTAATAATTAAATTTGTTCAAAAATTATTCAATGTCAAATATAAATCAAACAAAAGCTTGAGGCCACTCTTTAGGTATTACAGCGAAACTATTAGTCTTATCGAAAAAGTGCCTGTAGTTACACAAGTAAAACATGATTTTTGTTAAAGATTTTTAAGATTATGTAGTGAAGATAGTTACAAAGCCACAGTTGAATTAACGGTTTTGACCGATTTTTGGGTCTTCTGCTAGAGTAAAACTATTAATCCCCTTAAAAAAGTACCCACCATAGTTATACACGCACGTAACGCGTGATTTTTCGACAATTTTTACATGGTCTAGCCGTGATGGTTAGTGTCACATATTTATGGGTATGCGTATCGGTTAAGCTGTGTCTACCCGCGGTCTATGTACGGGTCGCTTTTATAATTCTGCACGGCACGTTATCGTTGCTGTTGACGTATACGATTCACCGTTGCCGTCGACGTCCACGGCAAAGTCGCTTTTATAATTCTGCACGGCACGTTATCGTGGCTGTCGACGTTCATGATACACCGTTGCCGTCGACGTCCACGGCAAAGTCGCTTTTATAATTCTGCACGGCACGTTATCGTGGCTGTTGACGTATAAGATACACCGTTGCCGTCGACATCCACGGCAAAGTCGCTTTTATAATGTTCGTGCCGTAGCCGCTCATAAGCATTTTGTGCAGTATATTGGAAGAGGGCGGACGACGTGGTCAGTAACCGCCATCGGCCGAGTCTTCTATATTTACTGTATTTAAGACGTCAAACGAGATAGATAACAAGAAAATAAAAGTGAAATATTATATAAAGGAACTATATTTGAAAAATGCAATGATGATCCAATTAAGTTTCTCAATTATTTTCTCACAAACAAGGTCTTATCTTTACTAAAACGATTAAAATATTAACATGACATTTAAATGCATTCTTTAACTATTAACATAAAACAAAAATGACTATTAGCTAGGACTACCGAAAATGAATGAATACCGAATTGCGACAAGAATGCTTTGGCTCAAGTGGGCGGGCGAAAGAAGCGCGGACGCCTGACACACTCACACAGCAATGTGAATGCTTGAGCCTACACTCTACATCACAATAGTACCGCTACGGCTGTACAGAGATACCGAACTCTTACGACATCGTCACGACATACGAGGGCGTGCCGTCCACTGGACCACGTCACCGTCGACGGAAATTTAAAAGCGTCTTCGTATATTTTCACACGTTCGACTTCCCTGCATTGGCGTTGGTCCGTGGAGGGCTACGGTAATATCGTTACGGCAAAAATTATAAAGCGCCCACGAAAGCCTCAAGCGTTCGGCCGGCGCGCGGCGTTTCATTCACCGCTATACTTAACAGTGGCGATAAGAATTATTAAACAAAATGATTTCTTCAAATCTGAGGGGAATTAGCTAATTCGATCATAAAAGTCACAATTATAAGAATTATAAAAGCTAGCATTTTACAATGGTATATTGTCAATGATATTACCGATGACAGCGACAAATTGGGGATAAAATGTGAGACGATATTTTTGTAACATGTCGTCTTGCAAATAATTTAGGTTTCTGAAAACAATCGAAGAAAAACCTTTTATTGAAATAGTATCAATCAA
The DNA here is from genome assembly GCA_005406025.1 of Eumeta japonica. NCBI lineage: Eukaryota > Metazoa > Arthropoda > Insecta > Lepidoptera > Psychidae > Eumeta > Eumeta japonica. The sequence goes on along the minus strand of BGZK01002286.1, from coordinate 53,171 downwards.
TATATATATATATAGTAGTATTAATCAATTAGACAAGCACTTTACGCCAAAAAGGTCCGGATTTGCTGAACACTACAAATTCTATGTCACTGTTCAAGACACGAAAGAACATTACGCACAGTGGGATGCACGGGTGCGCGGACTCGAGATTTGGTAATTTGTGAGAAGCAATTTAGGATAGGCTAATAATGGAAATGAAAGCGGATCACGACTGCGACAGACTTGTACAAAACATTAAAGAACTCACCATAACAAAAGCTGTGAACCTAGCAGAAAATACCAGATTCCTGCTATCCCACACCACCGTATCGAAGATCAACAGCAACAGGGCTGCTGCTGGCGCCGGCGCCGCGCGACGAGCGGCGCGCGGATAGTCACCGCTACAGCGAAGGATGGGGGCAAGCGGAGAATTTTTCTTAGAGGACTGTTAGGGCACAGTATTATCTCGCGCCAATGAAAATTTATTCTACGTGTGGTGGTACAGATCACCCCTCCTAGTATCGTCGGTTCCGTACGTACGTATATCCCAAATGTAAGAGATACGAGGTCATCTCGCAAAGATGTGCCCCAATGCTGGCGGCGGCAATGTACATCACGCACGTTCGTGAAGGAAACGTAGATGAAGGAGATGACGGTGAGGGATTTTATCTTTGTAATATTAAATATGCGGGTATGAAGCCTATAATCTTAAACGTAACAAAATACGTCTATAAACATTCCTCGCGGTCTCTTTAAAATTACACCGTTAATTTTCGTTATTATGTCAGATAGTTTTATTGGCTGCGTTATCTACTCTACTACGGAGCGGACTTAACTTTCGTGTGGCGTACATTATGTTCGACCACAGAAGGATACACTCTGATATTTGATGACGAGGAGAATAGATTTTCGATTTTGATCGGTCGAGAAAAATAGTTGTACCCAACGTCGACGTTGGCAAAGATCATTTTTAATGATTTGTCAAATTAAAACCTTGTTGTTGGTAATAACATGAGAAAATGGTCATAGCGGAACTATAACAAATGAGAATCGGAAAACTTTAGGATCAGAATGTAAAAGATGCTTATGAAATTGGAATTAATGCGGTGAAGATGCAATGTATAAAGTGTATGAAAGATAGGTTTTGGAAATGTTTAAAAGAAGATGTGGTAACTAGAGTAGAAAAAACTACGTTGCAGTAATTTGGCCATCTGGAAATGATGAATTAAAGTAATTTGACAAAACAAAACAACTCTATACAACGAATGTCAAAAAAAAGGGTCGACAATGTGTACTTTGTAAAATTGTATATGATTTTAATATGTAGCATATTAAAATGGGTCAAATTTTTGGGACCCAAAACTGACAAACTTGTGTGAAACGATTTATGAATGTAAATCAATGAAACAAGAATCGTAGCGCAAACATCGCACCATTTAGAGATCTACGGTTTCTGTCACCCTTGTAGGAAACAGGCGTGAGTTTATGGATAAAAAAATATATAAATATATAAAACATTTTTTCCAAACGCGATTTTATTACTTGTTAATAAAAAGAACTAAGCAGTTAGAAATAATTCAATTCTGATAGGAAATATACCATTTTATAGGTATATTTATCACACTTTTTAAATATAAATGTGTTACACTATATTTATTTCTCTTGTCGTCAAAATGTAACACTCTTTTATTTTTTAAAATGTTTATTAATATTCCTATAAAATGATATTTTTCTTATCAGAATTAAATTATTTTTTACTTTTCAATTCTTTTTATTAACAAGTAATAAAAGCTTGTTTTAATTTTTTTTAATTTAAATTTTTACTATTTATGCTTCGGGATTCACTACGGCGTAATTCGTAGCGCGTATCGACATTTTTCCGTAGCCCGTAATAAATAGAAGTAATTAGCGTACATATGTGATGTTTTGAGCACTTAAAGTGTTATGTCATTTATATTTAAACAACTTACATCTATTTAATTATTAGGACTTGTAAGTTATAGTAAAATCATGTTCAAGTTAGTTATGTAACGTTATACCGCAACATTAGCGATATGACATGTATATACACCCCTCATGCCATGGAGCCGTCGGCACCTGCTCACCTTGGCTTTCTATCGTCTAGATAATCAAACAGAATTTACACTCATAACTACTGGAACGAACGTATTTTCCCAAATCTGATAGAGTTGCATATAAATATTATCTAGGATCAAAGTACTCATCAAGGCGAATCAAACGAGCCCGAACTCGACAGAATTGTGTCGTTTTATACGGAATTCCTATGGCCGCCTTCCAGCTCCCTCATCAGACCCTGTATACCATCTAGAGACAAACTACTGGTCAAGACAAATCAAACAAGCCCAACTTGATGGGGTCGCGTTGTTTTTTTTTATGGAATTTCTATAGCCACCTCCCAGTTCCATCATTAGATCACCTTTATGTCATCATAATATTGCTTTGTCACGTGATATACATATTTATGCAAAATAACGCAATCGGAAACCCTGGAAGTGAGTCAAATTTAACTTGTGAGATTTGATTACAGACAGAAACGTGAAAGTGAATAAAAGCTTGTAAAAATAATAAATAGTTTGTTTATAATCTTAGGGCGCAAGATGATATTTTCCTTTTGGTGTTGAAAGTAGAAAAAAATTAATACATTTTTTTTATTTTTGACATTAGGCATGAATAATCAATAACAATAAAAATCAAAAACTATTTATTCTCTTGTCATTTCAGGCATTTGGCAATGGATTTTCAGATATATATATTGTGCAGTGTTATAATGCTGTGGATACTCAGCAGAGGTCTGGACCCGGAGTACGTCTTGAAGAGGCTGCTCGCGGCCTCGCTGCTCCTGCTGTTTGCAATCGTTTACTTATTCGAGTTACGCCCGCAATTATTAACTGTTAATCCTGAGTAAGTACTCTTATATTGTAACATAGTCCATTTTTTATATTTGACTCCCTAAGTAAATAAAATGCTTTTTAGTTTTTCGATGAAATTTGGTTTGTCAGTATTACACAATGAGGGCTGACAATTAACTTCGCGAGACTTGCATACGACTTATCATAAATCATAATCGCATCAACGTCCGTCTAATTTGTCCCTGGCAGCAGAAATATTTTCTATGAGTCATTGTTAATGAATGAATTATGAACTTAGAACATATCACAAATGTCCCTGTACGACAATAGTATTTATATACTGGGCACTTAATATATTTTAATAAAAAAAGGTACTGAACTTGCATGTCTAACAAATTAGTTAACACACATAAAATAACTCAATTGTGGCAAAAACCTTTCTATATTTGAGTTTATGGCGCTATTCGTTTTAGCGAGGTCATGTTCTTATCGAATTGTTTGCAAATGAGTTATTCACTCACGTAGTTTTACATATTTTATTGTTGTGTTTATGTAAGCATAAAGTAAATGTTAATAAATCTCCTAAATCACATTCAAACAAAACGTTTTACAGTTTCGAGTCAAAATGGCAAAAAAGTAACCATTCGTCATGTCCGTCCTTCCGTCTGTCGGACCGTATGTCACAGGCATTTGATTGAAAAACTACAAAATGTATTTTGATGAAATTTAGATAGGTGTTTTATATAAGCCGTTACGTAATTTGGTAGTTAAGTAATAAAAATAAATATTTCTAGGGGGGCAGTCCACACATATACCAAAATCTGACATTTTTTTCAGCAAACATCAACATGTGTGTGATATTTCGGCAGTTTTTTAAATAACTTTAAATTCTCAAAGAACTTTTTCGATTAATTGAATATTTTCGGAAATAATTGCTCCAAAATTAGCAGAAATTGCGTCCCCCTCCCTTTTATTTTTCGAGCTGTTTGTCAAAAAAACATGAAAAAAATTACAAAGGTGATTGTTAATAAATACCTATAAAGAAAAACATTTTGAGCGTGATCAGATATAGTATTTTTGAATTGTTACCGAAAAATGGCGCTTCTCAACAAAAAAACGCAAGTGCAATGAAGATACGTTCTTTTGCTGATGCACTTTAGTTAACACTAGTTTAAGAGTAATGGACGACTTACCTACTTGTTTCTCTATTAATAGAGGACTAAAGAGCTTATAGGTATCTCTTTTGTGCGGGAAACAAGAAAAAAAAATGTATCAACGTAGTTTTTTCATCTGTAGTGCATTTCAGCAACTTAGTTGCAACTTCTGGACCTTACACTAAATATGGTCTGTCGTGCTCTCGACCACTTTTTTTTTTAATTAACTTTAGAACGGTGTTGTCGATCGATGTTGGAATGTCATTACTACTGTTTGGAAAAAGACGGCGTCGAATGCGGTAGACATAGGACAGGGGACAAAGTTTTTTCGGGTTTTATACACAAATAAAACAATTTTTTATCGTTTTTTATTTAAGTTTAATTATAATATATATTATACATTCATGTTTGAAAATTGCGTGAAAAGCCGATAGACAGAATTTAAATCAGTTGCTTAGTTCAAGAGATATTGTTGCACAATTTCGAAATAAATTTATTTGTAATAACTTTCAAGTTTGTAGTCGTATTAAATTTTGGTAGTGTGTGATAATTCACACTCAAGCTTAGCGATTTTAAGCACACTTTGATTATTAGCATCAGTGGTGAGGGGTGAGAAAAATATAAAGGAAAGCCGAACCTTAAAAAATTGTCAACTTTGAACATTATTAATAAAATATGACTATTACTTACCGAGCTCTGTAACGCCCTCTGGTATAACGCGGAGATAATTTCATTACTTTTGGCATACTTGAGAGTCAACGATAGAATACAAACGGAAGACTTAGAGCATGCATAAAAGCAGCTTTGAAAAAGCTAATGAAGTAGTTTCCTTTAGTCGAATTTATAGCAGCGCAGTGGATAAATAAATTAAATGAGATAAAAAGCTATTTAAATTCTAGTGGTAATCTACGATTTTTTCTTGAGAAAATGAGCTAATACCAAGTCATAAAATTTGGCTTACTTTTGATTTGCAACAGTAAATGTTTTCTATAGTTAACAACACGAGATCTGAAAGCCTTGTTCTGTCTGGCTATTCCTGAGGTACGTATGAATGCGTTTGAGAGCTGAAAAGATCTTTCCACGGCCGCAATTGTTATCGGAAGGATTAAACAGATATTACTTAAGCTTAAAATTTGAGGAAATGTATCTTTTAAGATATCTTTTGTAAATGCAAAAATAACTCGTACATATCTAATCCTTTAAGCGAGGGAGACGAATATAATACTTTTTAACTCATTTTTAATGCATTTATGTGAAAAATTCGAGGAAATAATAAATTTAAATTATTTAGTTTATCCTCAGGAAATTACGTTCGAATAAATCATATTTCGACTTACTTAGTAAATCTAAAACGACAAATTGCTTAGTGAACTATATCTGGTTTGAATTTGATTTTTAACATTATCTACAATTTCGATGAAAATACGTTTATACTCGCGTTTTAAGTCTGATTCTGAGCTAAATAGACGTCGGCGTCTTCGTGGAGGCTACTCTATATCAGTGACACTGTCGTAAATTTCGTCAAACTTATTAATGAAATTACTCTCAAACCAATTTAATAGCGATTGAACTTCGCGAATAACGACGTCTATATCAACTCTTTATTTTGTAGTAAAGCGAAAGTAATATCTGTTCTTGCAAATAATTCAGCTAAAGTATGCAAAAAAGCAAATTCCCCATCTTCTAATTTCATTAACAAACTTTCTGATAAGGACAATGATTCAGAATCCCAATCCATCGGATTTTCTATAATTATATTAAATGTTTGTATTAAGTCGGATCTACAGTTACAAATGACATTAATAATACGAGAATGATACTGCCATCGAGTTTCTGCGACACCAGGCAAACGACGATCTGACGTTATTTTTAAAAGACCCGAACGTTTAGTAAATTTATTAAAAAAAAATATTATGCAATTGATGTGGCCGAAAAATTGTTTTAACTCTGGAATATTTTCTAAAGATCGAGATGACACTAAATTAAGTACGTGAGCATAGCAAGGAATAAAGTCAGCCATTGGACATTGTAATTTAATTTTTGTTTGTACGCCGCCCTATACTTCTATACTTAATTCGACATGGGAATGATGCTATATGCAAAACCGTTTTTTGTTCGGGTATAATCGAAAATCTCCGCTGATCGAAACGCATTATTATTTGCATAATGATGTATAAGACAAGAATGCGCAACCGAATATAACACCTAAAAGTTCACGTTAAAGGTGAAATTATGTTATACGAATTACGTCATTTCGTTGTCAAAACGGAACTCGCGATCTACCGAGTTATTCCCCCGCTCGCCCGCGGCTTGCGACCGGCAGGCTGGCGGGCTGAGGCGCCGTCATAACGCTATAATACAACTGAATATGGAAGACTCAACATTTCACATTGATTACGACGATTGCGAACATTCTGAATTTGGTCGTCTAAATAACTCGGTTGCTTTCGAGTTATTTGAAGTGTTTTTTATATAGGGCTTACGTTACTAACGTAAGAAGGCTGGATATTATTTCCAATAATTATTGAAAATTAAAAATAATTTTAAGTGTCTGTATACTAAATAGCAATAATTTATTTATTTATGAATTATGCATATTAAATATTTTATGAAAGGGAAGCCGATAAGAATCGAGTTCTTAGAAGCCGTCGCCCCTAATTAGCATTATTTGTGTATAAGTATCTACCGAGTATTAAAGACTAAATTTCACACTTATAATTGTTGGTGTGTGGAGCAATGTAACACGTATGTGTGGACAGAGACACCCTTGCACTGGACGGTTCGAAGTTTCTCGTAGAACGTGGAGGCCAAATAAAACACCGGTTATCTTTCTATGTGCCGGTGACGAGAAAGAGAAAATTTTTGCTATTTTGACGTAAAAAGCGCCACATATCGCTTTTCATGGCGTCCTCCAACTGTGATTGACAGAAGACCGAAATAATCGAAATCCACAAATGAAAATGAGCTATGATGATGAGCTAAACGCCTGCTCGGATGGTCGCCAGTGGGTGGTTCAACTGGCTTCAATCGTCGACTGCGGCGTCGGAAACAACGCTGTATTATTGTTTTCACCGTTGAAGGACGACGGACTGTCCAATAGCTCTGCCTTGCTTCGTTAACTATAGTTTCGACACCAGAGTATTGGAGTTTTTATACAAAATTTTGAGGTACATTCGTGTGAGTCAATGTTTCCCATCGAGCATCGTTAGGCCTTTTGTTTTATATTGATGCCTCGCATCTTATTTATTCTAGATCTCAATTTTGTAACAGATTTTGTTAGACATACAGCGCGCTGTCTAAGTCAGGCCCTCTCGGCGGTAGCTTCCTTTCGTTTCAGAGCTTTGATCTCATTAGCGAATGATTCTTCTTGACGGGTGCGGACCCATAATTCCTCAGCTGTCTGGATGTGCTCGGCTTGGAGAGGTATATATTTTCGATTGTCTTGCGATAATTTGTCTTCCTAATTTTGATACGGTCGACTTGGTTTTCGTTATCTTTTTCCATATGGGATCATTTTCCTTATTTTTCACTGTCCTTTTACAAAATAATACATGTTTGTTAGGGATGCCCTTTCTTACAACATCGATCCGTTGTAGAACTCGGGCTGTAAACCTGATTAAAGGTATCCATGCCGAGAAACGTCGGATGTCGGGCAGTTTCGATAAGTGAGATATTTTGTGATTTTATTACCTTTAATCCTTCCTCGCCAGTTGATCCTGTAATTTCGGAGTGTTTAACAGTGGGCCATTGCTCTTCATTTTGACGTAGAAATTCCGTACCAGTATATCACAGATTCGTTGAGTCGAAGTTACTTGATATACTTCTAGTAACATTGTCAGCGGCATTGTGTTCGGACCGTATCCATCTTCATTCATTAACTGATGTTTCGTCCTCGATCTCCGCCACTCTATGCGCAACGAAGGCTTTGAAAGCGCGTGATCCCGATTGCAACCAGAGTCGCTCCAATAATACCTGTGGTCAGGTTTTAGTCGACATTTTTCTTCAATGTACTTAGCTAATCGACAACCGAACAAAGTGGCCTGAAGTTCGAAACATGGAATTGAAATGAGTTAGATGGGAGCAAGTCGGGCTTTGGCCGCAGGCATTATTTTTGAATTTTCTCGAAATCTACTTGGTGGACTTAGTACAAATGCTTAGAAAGTCTAAGCTGAGTGGTTCACTTTCAAATATTGCTTTATCGCAAACTGCGTTTCAATCGATTAGTTCGTTTAAAGTCAATGAGAGGTGTACGTACAACACGCGAAGAAATTCTGAGAAGTTGATAAAAACTTTTCAAGTTGCGTAACAGAAATTTTTCTTTTTTATTAGTAACAATATATGATTTATACATACCTAGTTAATAAATAATGTTTTAGAGTTCATTTCTGTTTTGATGTGAAACATCTATAGGCGCAGGGTAAACCGGATTGTTGGCGTGGCGACGCTTGCCGTCGCCGTCTATTTATAGTAGAGTGCACTGTGTGGCGTCGGGTTGCCACGCCATGCAATGGTATATATTTAGTCAAAATGTATACCGTAGTAAATAGCACCATCGAACCGAGTGAGAAGGGAGTCGCGCAGTCGCTTGCGCATGGCAACGAGTCGCCACTTTGTACACACTGTTTATCTATAGTAAAGCGTGGCGACCCGTAGCCACTCCGTACGCATTACTACATTTTGATTAATATTATTGTATTTTTGAATAATAATTGATTATTAATAATCAATTATTGATTATTATTATTACTGTAACAAGCAATTGTCACAGTAATACCGTCAGAGGAGACATCGAATATAATTATTACTGAAGTCACAGATGAAATAAATTAGGTTGTGACAACTTGAAATAAATATTGAATTTTTGTATTTAATGAAAATAAATGTTTATTAAATAAATAGTCAACATTTTCTGTAAAAAATTCGTCATATTTAATTGTTTCATTATACTATATTTAGTTCCCGTCGTAATCTTGTCTTTATTGCATATTACTTGTACAAACTCGATGTTTCACATCTGCCAGGCGTCCCGTAACGGCTCTTTATACGTTATTTTTTATTTATTTTGCTATTGAATTCGTTTTCGATGTCCCCAAAGATCGTGTGACTATCTTTTAAGTATTTGCCTAAAACGCAAAAATAATAAATTAAGTTGTTTAAAAATAGCTTAAATAAAACCCACTTTTATAAATAGGTACATAAGGACTAAAACGCAATAATTAAATTAAAATTATCAAACCTTTTCTCTCTGTCTACTCCGAAGAAACCAGAGTATATATAATGTTTGCAGTAAAGTATAACACTTGAATGTAAAAGTATTAGGCGCTTTTTTCATAAATATATAGAAAAACAATTTCGTTCTATAAACGCTTTACGTCGTTCATCAAATATTATACTTTACATTTAACAGGTATAAGTAAATCTCGTAAATACAATAATGACTTTGTAAGTTTTTGTACGCATATCACCAAACGGCCTAAAATATATAGACTTAATTTTTTTACCATAAAGGTTGAGCGCTCTCATTAAACCGAATAGGCGTCCCGGAGCACGTCCCACCACACGGTTTCTTCTACTAACAACGACAAAGTAGTTCCTTATTCGAGAGAACTCGTACCACATTTGTCCTCAATCACATTCATTCATCGCCGTCTCCTTTCAGAAATCTCCTAACTCTCTTCGCCGAAGACAAGTCGCACGTGTACCTGTACATGTCTGCCTGGGGCAATCTGCCTACGGCCGTTCTTGGCTTGCTACTCGCGTCTACGTATCGCAGGCTGCAACGAGAGAACACCGATCTGACTCAAAACAAGGTAAGGCATATAGCTCGACGGAAAACTATTATCTAATAATTCTCAATACAGAATAGGTTTTTTACTATAACAAAGTAGTTTTCACACAAATTTATTTTGTGGGATCTCTTTCATGATTTCAGATATTCGTCGATATACACCGCGTGTCGCTGCTGCTCTTGTTATTGTGGATTTCAATGCCATTTTTCTTCACCAACATAGAGTCCCATCTCGCCGTCGCGCTATATGCAACAGCTGAAAAATCCGTATTCGCTGCAGTACTGTCGGTCACGTCACTCGGGTGCTTTTATAAAGTTGAAGGTAACCTATTGACTTACTAAACATGCTTCATTAATCGCATATTTAACTTTCCCTTTCTTTTTAATCTAAATGAATTAACCAGTCATTGACATCATGTACTAAGACAGAGTGCATGAGTTTATTTACGTTATATTTGTTTAATATTTTAGCATTAGTTTATCAAAACAAATTTGTGCTCATTAAAACCAAAGAATTACTTAATTTTCATTGTTCTACTTTTTTCAAATAGAAAACCGAAATCGGCCAGTCACCAGCTATTACTTCTGTTATATCAGAAAAAGACCTTACGCAGAAAGTCCCAAACGAGCATATCTTTTCAAGGGGAAATATCCTAAATGAAATTACCGAGATTTTTTGTGTTGTATCTTTTATGTTGGTTAGTTCATCGTTATGATTGTTTACAGTTTTTTTTTTTCTTAACAGAGTATTTACAATATTATAATAAACTTTGTGGGTACTAGAATAAAGTCAGCTGGGGTCTAACTAAGGTGTGTAAATGGCGTACCATTTCTAACTGATTGAAAATTTCACTGACATATTCACGGCAAATTATTTATCGTACAACATAATTTTAGAGTATAAGCAACACTGCTGAGTGAATTTGGCAGTTACGATATAGCAAATAAAGTTACTCGTTATAGTTTGGTAGAATCGACACGAGTTATTGTATTTGGCCAGAAACACTTGACGCTTCACTGGAAAATGGTAAAACAGGCCTTAAATTTTCGCAATTCTCAGCAAATGGAGAAGCAATGGTATCCTAATCCATCGATATGCATGCACAATTGTTACGTAAAAATAACTAAAAAAAAAATACGATCAATTTTAAAATTCTTATTTTTAACAAAAGTCCATTTCTTAACGTTATACTACGATACGTTAGATGCGTGAGTGGTTCCGTAGTTCAGATAAAGAGACCTTGTACGTCACCCACCAGGTCCCGCGACGAGCGTCCTGTGCTGGCCCGGCTGGCGGGTGCTCAGCCGGCTGTCGCTGAGCTCGCTGATGATACACGTGGCGGTCATTGGGCAGATCACTTTCTCCAGAATTCACAATTCCACATCACACACACAAATGGTGACTGTGTTTGTTTAACACTTTATTTATTACTCTATCGTTTTTGCTTGTTCGTTATCACAATATAGTATTCGCATCATAAAGATTGATTTACTGAAATTGAAGGAAAAAAAGTTTTGCTTTTTGTCAGGACTTTTCAAAATCGATTCCTCTAATCTATACCTGCCTTCGTTCGTAGAATATAAAAAGCATTATTATTTCCATTCAAATGTGATTTGTTTTTCAGTGTACGTAGTTTGGTTTCTAGCAAATATTTAACAAACGTTTTCCCAAACTGATGACATTTTAAAGCTAAAGTCTTTTGCTAATCGGTGCGTCTCAAAAAATCAATCAATCTATAAATCCGATTTTAAGTGTTAGGCGATCTTTTGTTGGACACATTTACCTTATTTTGACTATAACTTATCGTTTGTAACTTATCGTTGCTAAAGATAATTTTATTTTATTTAGTAACTTTTTATTGTAAACAAAAAATTCCTATAAAGAAAATAGTTCTAGTAACGACTACGACAATTTATAAATATGTAATCAATATCGTAACACGTCATATTTCTCACGTTATAAAAACATTGCGAACCAAAATAAAACACCTACTTTATAATCGTAGTTATTGTAATAAATGCAAAACTACCAGCAATTAATCTTCATGGCGTCTATTAATCTTGAATTTGCCACATATTATTCACCCTCTAATTTTATGTAATGAACTCATTACTTCTTCATTTTTCGTCTAAATGGCTTAGGGTAAAAAACAAAGACTGTAAACGTTTACACCTGTATTCCGTAAATCTTAAATAATCTCAGTTATGCTCACTAGTCCGTTTGTACGTTTGTTTGTTTTTTTTTTGCGCGTAGAAACTATACAATCTAGGAGTTTTAAATTTTTGGGTTAAGTTCGGTTACACCTCTAAGCAAAACATAGACTAAGTTTATAATTATAATAGCGATTTTCGTTTTAAAGGTTTACGTCACTTGTACTTGTTCCTGATTTCTTTCCCTGATTTTCAGTTGGCCGACACCGCCGCCGTGAGCGTCATCAGCTACCTGCTGGCGCTACCGCTGACGCTGCTGATAGAGTACCCGGCCGCGCGGCTGTACAAGGCGGTGGTCGATACCAGCTCGAAAGAGGAAACCGAAAATCATACTAGTGTTAAAAGCAAACAATCGTAAAACGTAAACACTAATAATGAACTAATGCTTAAACAAAAAGAAAACACAATTATTATAGATATAATATTCTATTGAGCTAAATGTATGTCGTATATAAGGGTGTTTCGTTTGAGACGACTATTTTTTTTCGTTCTATTTGTGGTATATTGCTCTAATCATTTAAAAAGATGAGTAATTGATTTTAATTTTAAGTGCTTGCTAAATGAATTTAAAATTTTTCCATTTATTTCTACATTTTTTTTTTCTTAAGTTACACTGGGTGTAAAATAATATCGGACATTAATTCGAAATTAGAGATGTATATGTAGTTACGAACATATTAGAAATTATTCTATACTAGAAAAAGTAAAGCATTTTTTTAAATGTTTTTCCAAAAACTCGATGTAGCTTTAACAGGGAAGGAGGCGTGCACGCCTCCTACCAAAGATCTGTGTGACCACGCTCATTGCGCCAGATGGCCGGCTTTGCGTTGAGAGACCGTATGATCAAGTTTATGACTTATAAACTTAATACGTAGACTTACAGTGTAACGCACGAAACTTTGGCACTCCGAATTAGCTGCGCAGGTATTATGCTCCCTGACTCTTCCTTCTCTGCCGCGTTCAAATTCTACGTCATTGTGACGCTTTTCTGACAAACTTCACATCGGCAAAGTTTCGTGCATTGTACTGTACCTACGACTAACTGACGATGATGAAAACGTCTTGTCTGTCCAGTAGTAGTAAACGATTCTGTTAAAAATTAATTGACACACACTTCACGTTTTAGTATTTATAGACATACTGCTCGTCTACTTTTCACAGACTTTTATACGACGCACACCGATATCGCCTTACGTAACCTCGCATGTTTAGTTTTGGCTCTAACTTAAGTGTTTGACGCTACGACGATAGGCACTAGGTATGGTGTAGTTTTCTTGAGTTGTAGCGGCAGAACAATATCCATCGTGCTTACGTTGCACAGTGTTGATTATGCTGATTGTGGTCCTAGCGTTTCTAGGCGAGTTTCCGACAACACGCACGTACGTTGCAACAGCATTTACTACAATAAATTACATTTTACGTAGATACCCGTTTACACTATATCTCCTGATATTCCATGTATAATATCTAACGAACTGTACTCTATTTTATTTTTTACGCAAACAACACAAGTAAATAGAAACATTATTTTTTAATAAACGTAATTAATTGAAAATAAACATACTAATAATCGATATTCATAACTAGTTCAATGCACTTTGTCCCGGTAACAAAAAGTATTATTATTGTAGATTGCGAGGTCACGGCCACTAAGCTACTAGAGTCATACTAAAAATAGATAAATATTTTCAATGTCATTGCCATTCCCGACTCGCCTTCTCGCTCGAACCGGGGAATCACCGATTGGCTGGCGGCGCGGGCGCTAGGCGACGCGGGGGCCGAGCGGGAGCAGGCGTATCGCTGTGCCGCCTCTTCACACTGGCCCGCCGCCTGCACTCCAGCAAGCGTTGGACGCACGACGTTTTTCTTTTTCATAAAGCTGCACTACATGAATTACTTTCCAAACAGAAAAATATATAATAGCTCAGTCGTTGAAGAACCAGTTCAAATGAAGTTTCCAAAATTAATTATAGCGTCTTTTATTGTTATAAAAAAGAAATACCCGATCTTGTTTTACACCCAGTATATAGGGTCGAAACACTTTTCGATATTCAATGAACAATAAATGGAAATTACAGAATAATGTTTTCTATTTAAAAGTGTCTATAGCTAATTTATATTTTATAAAACGCCTCGACAGTAAAAAATCTAAAAGCTGATATTTTTCGTATTTTAAGGTTCTTTTTATTTGTCTCGCAAGTCCCTACTTTACAGCATAATTGCACTAAACTTTTTTGTAGAAAGTTAACTTTACTACACAAAAGTTATGTAAACCAAAGCCGTAAAGGGAGTTGTTTTTAAGTTAAATGCGATTAATCATTCTAATATTTATCTATGTGTATACTAAAATATATCTTCATGTTATACAAAAAAAAAAACATAGCATTAAACCAATTCTGTAATTAAACATTATCGTTAACGTCAAAACCCTCATCCTGTTTACAAACTTCTTGTAGTATACTGTAAATTAAGAATATGTATGGTGGGTAACTTTGTATTAATAAATCAGTCAAAACCCAACTTCCGCCTTTTATTGACATCATTACACTGGCGACGAGTAATATTTAATAATTTAATGCTTTTTTTAAATTATTTGTAATGTCTTTCGATAAAATTGAACCTTTTGATCCAAACGCGATGCATCGGCCGGCGTACATATAAATAATTAACCAGTTTATGTGCTGAACGATGTCAAAAAACCTTAAAAGTGGCCACTCTCATCACACTGGTCGGGGAGCTGATTTATACAACGATGTCTGCTTTGCTTGCTCCCAACCACTCCGAAGACAAAACATATGATCAACTTGTCAAAGTAGTTACAGAGCATATGGAACAATAGGGATCCAACATTGACGAGAGACACATATTTGGGCTAAGGAGACAAAAAGCAGGAAAGTCAATGAGTGAATACCTACAAAGTCTCAAGCGCTTAGCGGTTAATGCGTGTAACCGCTAAGTGCTTCGGACTTAGCTTGAAGGGCCCGGGTGGTGTTATGAATTTAAGGGCTCACCTGAAGCCTTTTATAAGGGTAAATGGGATATATGATTTTAATGGTTAAAAACTTACGTCGAAGCAGTCGTCACAAAACAGATCAAAATCGTTCAATTCGTTCAATGGTTACCGCCGTTCAAAAAATTCCAAAAAAGTGCTTTTGGAAAACAATTCAAACTGACTTTCCAGTTTTTTGACATATCGATTTTAATATTTACCTCACAAGCCGCAAAACAGATCAAAATCGTCTATTTCGTTCAAGAGGTGGCGTTTCATTAATTTTAAATGCTCATTTAACAACTTTTAAATAATTTAATAAAGCAATACTTTTGAAAGGACCTCATTTTTGTACTGAAAAACAACATCCAATTCTACAATTTAATTATTGAATCGATAAATACTGTGGTTCAAAAGAAAAAAAAGCGCCATTATAATTTTTGAGCTCAAAAATGTACAAGAGAATCATATCTCTGAGCTATGTAGTGAGAAGTTTGAAGGACGGTCTCGTGGTCAACCGTTTTTCGAATTTATATCTTTCATATTTCTCGCTCAATACGAATGAACTATTCTACATGTAGATCGTAAGTCTGAGGGCAGGTGTGGTCGGGGCCCGCGCACCCTCAGAAGCGGCTAGCAAACGCCACCTCGACTGTAGGACCAGTCCGACACTGGCTACATGCAACTTCGGTAAAAATCTACACTGAGAAAAATATCAAACTACAAGACTATCGGAACGCTTAACAATTTTAAGAATTGTTAGATAAACTAAAAACAGTCGTTTTAATAATATATTCTAGTTAAGTTTAGGATTATATTGAAGAAATTTTAATAGAAATAAATCTGTGTATTCGAACACGACGTTTAGTTGCAACTACTACAAGAATTGTAGCTACTACAATACGTTCAGTACATTTTACTATTTTATATGTTTCTGAAACCAAAAATCGCAAAATTGTCCCCACTTTATCTTCTTTGCCCGCAGCCCGCGCGGCTTACGTCAAGTGACCCTGAAATCGTGCAACCATTTACTATTGTTTGCTAGTGTTATGACGATGCGTTGATGCTGAGAATTTTTTTTAATGTTTGTTGATCGTTAATCACTTAATGGTTCTATGTGTTAGTTGCATAATTAATTGTCTGTATACCTACGTTAGATATTTCTTTTTATATTCTAACAGAACTCGAACTAAAGTTTCTCAATTTAACTCCGTAATGGATACCGCCGTCTCACAATATTACCTATACTGTTATTTCTGAAGGTAAATAATTATAAAAAATAAAGTAACTTTTGATTAACTAGTTACGCATATCACTGGTTTTTAAAATGTCTAATTTGTTTAAATACTTCTTGGGTGTGGTGTTTGGGTGTTACGTTTTACCGCGCGTTAAGGATCGTAAGTAAATAAGTCCTATACTTCGAAAATTACCTATAACCTTTAATATATTCCAGTAGGATGAAGTTGATTTGAGTACTTCTTTTTATATTTGAAAGAATGACGTCATTACTGACGATGTCGTTCTTTCAGATATATATATGTATTTATACAATTACACTTAAAATTATATTTTTCAGCTAACAAAATAGACATTAAAAGCTTAGGGCTCTTATATGCTATTTTAACTAAAGAACTCAATAGACCTGCAGGTGACAGGATTATATTTAAAAATAAATATTGGAAAACTGATTACACAATAGTGGTAAGTTGCAAATAACCATTATTTAGCTGATAAGCTATTATTTCTCAAATTATGTTTTTATTTATAAATATAATCTATTATATTACAATAGAAGTCCCCATTAAGCATTTGTATCTTTTGTTCTTTGTCTGCTAATTGCAGTAATACCCATAATCATTTGAAAGAACTTGATGTGAAACAAAGACTAAAAACATTGTAGTTCTGCTTTAGAAATGGATAAAGTATTAAGTATCTACTATCTAATGAGTATTAGGATCACTTAATTAACATATTATAATTTGACTTTCCTAGTTCTCAATAAAAATCGTCTTTGGGATTAGAATGAGAATTGGAATCGTCATTACAATTAAGAATTTATTCTATATCGATATGAGTAAAGCTATTATTGCTGGCAACAAGTATGTAAACCTTTTTTATTGGAATTTAAAGTGTTATTATCATTATTGTTTGCTACAGATTGATGTTTTAACTATTTTTGTGGATACTCTATGGGAAAAGCACAGAAATTTATCCTTTGAGGAAATGACCAATATTTTTACTGTTGATAAATCAAATAGTTCAATTTTATCACCAACTTTATCACATTACTATGCATATTAAAACCTTAAGTGCTTCCTCAGTTTTACATACATTTACTGGCAAGGCCAAGGTATGCTATAAAAATTAAATACAACTAGAGCACGTGGAATATGTAAATACTAAAATTATAGAAATAAAATTTCACAAGTTTAATTTCAATTTATTTAGTTTTTTTTTTCTTTTTCAAAATATTTTCTTTTTCAGAACTTAGAAGAGTTATTAAAAGGAACCATAGAAGGAAAATGTATATTGAATCTTCATAAAGAAAGTTGCTTATTGACCAATTGCAGTAGAAGAAAGTTATGTAGTATAATTATAAGACACTCACTGTAGGAAGATATTGAAAAAAGAATTTCTTAATTTTGCTTGATTGTGCTCAAAAATTAAATTACTCTTTTTCACATAAAATATCAGCACTTACTTTATACCTTATGTGAATAACATACAACTAAAAAAAATTGTTATGTGTAAAGTCGGTTACGAGCGATAATTTTACATGATAACGTCATAAGAAAACATTGATGAAAAATTGCAAACTTTTGTGAATTCAATTGAACTATTATCACTTGCCGCAAGTTTTTTTGTAATAAACAATGGAAACCACATTAACTTTTCACTTCACTTTATAAACAGTTGATAAAACAGTTCACGTGTAAGTTGTGTGCGGCCGCTGTCTCTCTTCTACTCGGCCACATCAGCCGATGGAGTAGAAGAGAGATCGCTCGTTCCGCGCTCTCGCTCGCACGCTCGGCTCAGGCGGAACGCGACAATAAGTCATGCTTTTTCGTGCGTGCAGCCGGCGTTCATCGATTTATAAGACGTTATCACGTCAAAATCAAAAGATGTGCTGAGGGCAAACTCTACGACTGTCTTCAAAACAGAAGAGAATACAGAGAGGCCAAGTTAGTAAAAAAAACGTTGAATGGAGCTTAAAACACCGGAACTTCATAACAGCTAAGTTGAGATTGCATTCAATTAAATTACATATTAATAAGTATTTAAAAATATGTAAAAAGATACCTAACCTATACGTGTATATATAATTTATTAAGTACCCCTTCATTTTTTCTTTACCATACTTATTTAATACTCGCAATATTGCAGATTGAATGAAGGAAATATTAATTTCCTGAACACAGCATGTGAACCATGGAGTCTTACTGAGAATAAATGGTACAAAACAATCAAATAATTAATTAAAAATAAGACGTCTTGATGAATACCAACAATTATATCTGGCACTAAAGAAACCTACAGGCTTTCACTTATTAGTACTAGATTTTAAATATATATTCTGACTACGAAATTTTTTTTTTTAAATATACTACTGTATGGAAGAAAACTAAAAGAAGTATATTTTATTTGGTGTTTTTTATTTTACATATTCTACAAGGATAATTCGATGAAAAAAATTCTATTAGTCCAATAAATGAATGAATGTCTAAATTGTCACCAAGTAAAGCGACCAATTGAAAATATATGGTTCCGTTAAATATAGGAACATTGATCTTGAATATTTGTTAGATTAAGTTCTGATGTAACAGGTGCACAAACAATACGATTCTCAAATCATTATCACTTGTATTGAAAAGTGCTCAAACGTATTCAGTAAAAAATTAATATTATGAGGTGGTAAACAAATTACTGACACATATACTGCCCCTAATTTATGCACACCTGCATGACTTTGTAGAAGATTCCCAATTTCGAAATGGAAACAAACTCAATGGCAATACAATTTTTTCTTGATTTAATAGTTCTTTAATTTTCCATGCACATTCTTGGATGATATTCTTCATAACATAATTATTTTCATTGCATGAAATTGATTAAAATAATTTTGTTTCTTCTAGAAAACCTGGCACTTGTAAAAACGTTTTCAGTACTTAATTCAACGGTATGAATTGACTCGTTAAATTAACTGGTGAAATGCTGTGTCTGTTGTTGATAGAATAATTAGTTTGCAAACTTTCTCACATTCTATATTCTCTGGAAAGAATGTAGGTACCCAATTTTTGTTCAAAGTACCACAAATGTGTCATTTGTCCTTCAATCACATATTGTGCATTTGAAAAGGGAAAGAATCAAAATCAATCTAAATAAAATCAAATCGAATCAAATATAGCTTTATTTCCTAGGTAATAGAAATTACACTTGAAATGCATCATAAACGATCGTATTCGAGTTTAACATTACCATCAATTTTAAATGCTGATTCACTTTGAGAAGAATGGATAAGAAACTCTAGGTGTTCGCGACGAAAACGTTCCTACGCACCCCGACGTACACATGGCGTGAACATATTCACTCCGTCCCGCACCTATGACCAAAAAAGGAAAGGTCGTGGACGACCCACGAACGAACCCGACGGGGGGCGGCATACACCGATGATCTCTGCTATTTTCGGACACCTTATTGCAACCGTGATTAATAGTGATCTTGAGGTTGAACTCGTAGCCATAAGAGGTAGCAAAACTTTTCTGAACAAGGTAAGTTTGTTTTCGAGAACCTGCCGGGCCCCAACGCAATGAGGAACCGCGCCGAAAGCTTCGCCGGGCGGAAAATTGTGTTTTTTTTTTTTTTTCGGATGGTGAAAATCGACGTCGCGGTCTACCTACCCTCCTCCCTGTAATGCTTTCAATTGGCCGCGAACACGCGCGGCGTGCCGACCGCATCACGACGAACTTGTAGCCATGCAATCGCGGCCCGCGTCGCACCGTGTGTGTCCGGATCGTTTCGCGTGAGCTTACACGTCGAGGACAAGCCGCGTTTGCTATTCACTTCTTAATATTCTAAATTAACATTTGGATATCTATCCAACGCTATGTTGTGATATGTCAGGTGTGAAATACAGAGACAACCGACACCGATTAGACCAGACGGTCTTTTTGCTCATCCGTCAGCTTGTGCGGCATCCATCACAAAAAATGCTTACAGAGAAAAAGGTATTCGTAAATAATGGTTTCTCTCGCTGCTGATCCAATACCCAATTCTTTGTTAAACTTATCATATATAGTTCTTAGGCTCGCTCTTCTTCAGTTTGGAAACTGATCTGTCATTCTTTTAATTTCAAAGCTTCCTTATCCTTGTTCCCATTAAGCAATCCAATAAAAATCGAGTGCTTGTGAGCAATCAGACTCACTAAAAGTAGTGACCAAAAAATCTAAAACATTCGTGGGGCTTTAAATCTATTTTGTTATCTTAATAAATAATAGTGCTCAAATCACGTAGACTGTGATCCATTGTTGCAAGAAAATTCCAGCCAGATTTTGCCAAAAATAAGTATTTTAAAGAAAAATATTTAAATCAAATGTTTTCAATTTTGAAATTTATCACAAAATAACCAGATTTACGATGGGGTAAGCTTACCAGTATCTATGTTATCTAGTTATTGAGTAGAGTTTTTAATCACTTTTGGCATACCTTCGTATTCACTATAGTAAAGTATTCGCTTTAATGTAAATAATAAAAATATCTTGAACAAAATATAGTTCACAAAACCTTAGAGACACAAAGACTCATAACTCAAAAGTATGGATAGTGAATCATTAAATTAAGTACAATGAACATAACATAAAAAAATGCGCGCTAAGTGTACGTTTCCGCGATAACATAGTAGAAACTCACAAGTTGGAGAATAACACGAACCAAGACAAAATGGATGAGTTCAATGTAGAATTAGACCAACAAATCCCAACATTATTGTAACGCGAATGCCTGAGAAGGTACGAACGCCTCAAATACATTAGGTAATACTGCGGGAAAAGATGGCACAGAGATTATTTATCGGAATTATAACAGAGAAAAGCAGCAAATCAGTACTGACGTAATAAAAACCGATGATATGGTGTTCTTATCCGAAGACAACACCCCTCATTGCGATTGCACCTTAGACAAGTTTAGTGTCTCTTCGCAGATCCAGATGGCACCACAAGAAAAGCAGATATCAACACAATCAGAGTCACGTACGTTGGTCCTAAGTAAGGCTACTGCTACGGCTCATAGGGTTTCTGTAGATACACAAAATTTACCATTATATATATTTAAGAGCATTATACACTACATGGGTGTATTATACACTTAAGGCATATTTAAGACACAAATATCCAATGGCATGGGCGGCTATACGTTTTGCCGGGCACTTTTGTTCAATAATGGTTTAGTATTTGTTTTGGTTACGCATTATGAAATTAGAAAACACCTGGTCTTAAGTTTCTTACTCGTTCTGCCTTCCAAATGTTAAAGTGTAAATTCACACAAAAATTATAACGTATTTCAATTGTTGTTTTACAACGGTCGAGATGTTCTGACACACAAGCTCATGAAGAATGTAACAACAAACGTCAGTACTCAACTAGAACACTAGCGTTAAAACAACTGTATATCATTCGTATATCGATTAAATTCGAGTATAAGTGAGAAGAATTCCTGTAATAGCGGAGCTATAGAGTGCTAACACTCACAACACTCCTTATAATCACGAAAGAGGCCCACGATTTTATAGGCAAAGGTAATAGAAAGCCTGTAGAGCACCGGTATAAAGGTATTGAAGTACCTGCGCATGAGTGTTTGTTCATTTCCAGCTACTGCTTCAACCTGCATTACTGCGGATGTAGATGCGTTAGTTAACATTATGGGTCACAGAAAAACGTCGGATAAGAATGATTTATCGAATAAAACTTTATAAGACCTGTTAAAAATAATTGTTTGACACTTTGACACGTAATAGCTATTTGTAATCATCTCAAATGAGCATCTTACCGCTTCTTGAGTACATTATAAAACAATTGTATGTTTTTTGTTACCTAAATCTTTTACCGGTCACATAATAAAATAATAAAATCACCACTCCTTACCGAATAGCCAGATATAATGAGAGGAGTATAATATTGAAGTTATTGTGTTTATGAAGTGAAAACAATCTGCCTTTGCGATTTTGCTGTATATGTATACCATGTTTTCCATCTAAATTTTAATGCAGCCAGGATTTATTAAAAATTTCGAATAAAACTTATGAAGACTAAAATAGACACCTCAATTTTTTGCATTCTT
The DNA here is from genome assembly GCA_005406025.1 of Eumeta japonica. Taxonomy (NCBI): domain Eukaryota; kingdom Metazoa; phylum Arthropoda; class Insecta; order Lepidoptera; family Psychidae; genus Eumeta; species Eumeta japonica. The sequence goes on along the minus strand of BGZK01002286.1, from coordinate 30,848 downwards.
TTTTGCTTCCTGGCAACTGACACGTTAAATTAAGTGGCATCAATGGATTGACAAAAGTTACAAAAATAATGGAGTATTTTGTTGTCAAATATTGTTTTACCCAATGAATTTACAGGTTAGTTCACCAAAACAATGGTGAAGTTACATTAAAGCAGTATATCTTCACTAAGTCATCTAATACACATTTTGAGGTACGACATCGTTAGTCAAGAATATTGAGCAGCCTTTAGTACACTTAACAGTGCTATAATGCTTAAATCATTTAGTATACTTACTGTAGTCAAGACAATATAACCGTCTAAGAATTTTACAAACTGCCTGGATTAGGGTTCTTCAAAGAAATAGTCGAAAATTACAAGTGTAAAATTATCACAAAAAATTACAATGTTTTGGTAGGTGTATTGAAAACTAATGAATAGTTGATATTCTGTAGTCTTTTTATTAGTGTCCGATTGTTGTATATCCCATGAAAAACATAATGTGAAAATGGGAACTAATTCCAATATTAAGAATAAATTTTCTTGTCAATTTCACAGGTAAAATAATTAGTTGCCAAGTTCTGTACAAAATCCTGAAATTTATTTGTAAGAACATATGAATTGAAACTCAAATTTGATTTGGTTAGTTTTTACCAGCAAAGCAATTTTAAGAAGAGTAAGACATGTTCACCTCGCAAAATAGTAACAGTAACTTGTGTATAAAATAAAAAGAAGACATAATTAGCCAAATAAAAGGCAATCTTGTTAATCAAAATAAGACAACAAATAAAACATTTGATTTTTATAGAAACAAGTTTTTCATTTATATAATTATTCCGTTACATAGTAACGATTTCATCATAGTTACAAAATCTTTTAAATATTTTTCTAATGTTTATGGTTTGCCTGTACCATGGTAGATCCCCATCGCGAATATATTCCCCTTCACATTAGGTAATATTAGACGAAACTCCTTTTTATCACTTTTAAATATTGGTAGACTGTCAAAATTAAAGCTTAAATGAATGATATTTGGATTGGGCACGACCTTTATAAATAGTTATCGGAAATGGTTTTAAACAATATCTGTTTAGAAGTTTTTTAGATATCTGCTTCCTTCAATTTTCAATAACACATAGACTTGAACCCATTTTATTTAAGATTTTTCTTTGTAAGAAGTTATACGATACCAGTTTTATTTGCGAATTTCACATTATTTCGTCGTCGGCACGGAACTCTAGACGCGGTGCGGTAGCCTGAGCCCGCCTTGGCCGATATTTTTGTGGCACTTTTACAAAATTAAGTGATGGTCGTGGAATTACTGAGATGAAGTGTACGGCGTCCAACGAGTTCTTGATCTGTTACTGTTATAAGAGTCACGATTCCAGAATGTCAAAAAATCGGTATAATTTCCACATATTCATGTGTTCAATGCGCACAAATAAACAAGTTTAAAGTAAAAATGTTGACAATATATGTCATACGATAATTCCATATTATATTTGAATATATGCCTCACTTGTGTCTGATAGTTAGATACGCTTGTATTAATGTTATGAATAAAAAAGATTTAACAATTACTTGTTTTTTTTTTCATTTTTCAATTTGAGCGAAAATCGAATAGAAATAACACTAATACTATTGATAATAACAATAAGGTGCCTCGCGGTCCAACGAAATAGGTAAAACCTGGTTCAAAGTCCGAAACTAAGTTGCATTACATCACTCTCTTGCTGCTGTTATTAGTTAAATTATGAACAATTTTTTAGAGTTCCGTGCGACCGTATTAAACAAAAAGGAACCCTCGTACGATCGCTCGTCTTTTTGTCTGTTCGTCACAGCCAATTCGTTCCGAATCTACTGGACCGATTAAGTCGAAATTTTACCACACAAATGAATTTTTGTGCCCCAAAGCAAAAGCATAAGCTTAATAAATGAATTTTATTATAAGAGTTACTTTTGGGGCAATTTAGAAGTAAGTTAAGTTAACTTAATGTGGAAGTGAATGAAAATGTAATCTTCATGAATTCTAAAACTTAACTATAATTATAAAGAATAAGAATAAATTGTATGATTTGTATAAGAATAGTTTGGTAATACCACTTAAACTAAAAACTTAACGTCTTTGGAATGATTACAAATAGACAATAAAGCCTACTAAATTAAAATAGATATCTATCCATTTATGTTAACTATGTTTAATCCACAGGCGAAGTAGCATAAATATTAAGTATAGAATTACTCGACAACTAAAAAAGGTGAAATTATATGTATTAAAAAAAATGGAGACTGCCTTCAAAAATCTATGCACATAATTGTTTAAACGTCTGCTTAAAACATTTGGACTCTTCCAAATACCACAAATTAGTAGTTTTTTAGAGTTGATTCCAGCTAAAGCAGGGAAAAGCTCATATCATTTAATAACATGAATACGAAACCTTAAATATTGTCATAAAAGAGGTTCTTCTGCTAAGGAGACGCAACTGTTTCTGATTTATCTTTAGCTGGAACCTATTCCGAACCGGAGTTTTTATTTTTTTTGTTTTTCACCGCGCTTACGCACACTATTTCTTACAATCCTAATAAAAATGCAATTTTTTTATGTAATTCTTGTTTTAAATTGTACAAAAATCTCCATCTTATTTCCTAAACAACTAATAATTTAAAAATTTTGAGTTCGTTAATATTCTATTAATGTTTACAGTTTTTGTTTTGCAAATTTCTGCAAATTACCATTGACGTGGGAAATTTAATTTTTTAGAAATAGACATACAACTTATCATACAGTCATACAATCTTTATTTACAATAGTACCTAATGCATTTACGTTATTCGGAATTGAGCAACTCTCGTAGGTGCAAAGGAGTAGAAGGTGCACGTCGGGTCACAGACGATAGGTACAAGTCTCCCCCGCGCCCTCTCGACGTGACGCAGTCAGCTCGCGGCTCTTCGTCGTCAGCCTCGTCGAGATGCACTCTGGGGCTGACGCGGCGCGGACGCTTAAAGTCATTTTAGGTTGATACTAGATGACCTTTACTAGTATTTTTCAATTATAATTACTCCTTATAAGTTAGACGACAAATACATCTCGAAATGCTTATAATCTTTTTGTTTATAAATTTGTTTGCTGGTCAGGTTCTTTGTAATGAAGTAAATCTGGAATTATCGGGTGAGTAATTTTTGGATTTTCATTTTAATACGTTTGCACTGATATGCTTTGTATGTATTTTATTGTGAGTCTTTAAAGAATATATTTATAGAAAGAATAAAAAACTTTGAACTACCACTATAAGTGGTCACAAGCCCTTCTCGCTGGTCCAATAGAGCAGATGTAAACGTCAGCTGTTACTCATGCGGTGATTTTGTCCCGAACCGATAATTTAAAGGTAGCTTCAAGGCTTAAAAGATTTTTCATTAATTTAAATTAAATCCATTGAATTAAATCAATCTGCCCATAATCAGAATTTGAACCTATTTAAGCCAGAATGAGAACTCAGTCAAAATTATTCTTAAAATTTATAATGTTATTTGGTATAGACGCATTTCTATTAAAATTACAAATATTGAATTTTAACAGGTTATAATTTTACAATAAATAATTTATATTTGTACAATTTTTAAATCCAAAAATCTTACTATGTGAGTATTTGTAATATAATAATAATATTAATAAGCCCCTCACAAATCTATCTCCTTGTCCGGCCCGAACATCTATGGCTACGTGAGGGGCGAACTCTGGTACCTTCAAGCTAAATACTCACCACAGACCAACGGAGCACTAATAACAGAACTCGTAACAGAACTATTAGTTTCTGGGGTAGTAAACTACCCTAAGTGGGTATCGGAGCACTACGTGACGGAGAATCCCGCCCCGGGCCATAAGCTCGGGCAGTCTCACGTATTCTGGGGGCCATCGTATCGCAGAATTCTACCTAATTAGCAACTGTAACATAACACGACTTATCAGCAGTCGAACACATTCAGAAAACATCACACGTCTCCCCAACACACAGCCTATTCGATTAACTCAATTCACCACCACACTCTTACTCTCACGTAAACATATTTACATCTAGATCTAGTACAACCGCATCCATATCATTTCACGTTGTACGAGAAGTTTCAGCTGACTCTCCTGCGGTCATAACTGGCATCACAGATTCTACGTTTACGTCACAAAATTATTATTTACATAACAACATAGATACACTCAGCCAATCACACTCGTCAGATGACAACCCACCGACAAGAAGTGCTTTGCAGGAAATGCGTCCTACAACCATCCTTGCCGGGAAAAAACGGACAACGAATGAAATGAACATATCGTATCAACTTAGAACTTTTTCCTTGCTACTACATAGTCACAAATTGTGAAACAAATCTCACTGCCTATAGGCTCCAGTTGCATAAAAAGTTTTCCTGAATTACACCACATATCATAACAAAGAATGACTGACCAAATCAGAGTAATACACCGAAACAATAGAATACTAGCAACAGAAAGAGAAAGAAATAAACAATCAGTTTTAACTCTACCCACAGACGACACTCAAAACTGTGAATTAAAGACAAAATTCGTACAAATATTGACACCTATTCCATGAACTATCGAAACGCAATACAAAGGTCACAACAATTTATGACACAAACAACGAACACAACATCATACGACATTCTAGATGATAACATCCAAATATCTCAAGAAAGTAACCCAACACAAAAAAATGGATATAAACCGTAAACGAGAATTACAAAAAAAAATAGAAATTGTATTCAATGAACAACTCATCAAATCCTCCGGTACAGCATTGCTGTTCTATAAAACTCGATCGATGACTCGAATCTCAAATCGCTAATCATTTTCACTACGCATTCGATCTCGAATGACATTGAATTGGTATTATGTAAAACATGAAGTGAATATTTTGTAATATTCTGTAAAACATGTTGCGAAGTGAAGTGAGTTTAGACTTGAAAGTCGTTGCAATAAAGATTGACATTTTGAGAAATTTCATAACCATCATAATCGATATTATTTATTTTGTCTTTTCTAACAAAAATATGTGTTCAAAATTTGTAAGAAATATTTATTTTTATTGTATGTATAGTCTAAATAAATTTCAGTTTTCATTTTATTTTTATGAAGTACATAAAAAGCAAGATATTGAAAATACTGGCTCTCTATTGACATATTGTCTTGACGTTAAAAAAATATGTTCATACGCCAATTTTAATTTCAATTTTAATTTACTGCTTTAATCCATTCTTAAGAGTTCTGTCGAGTTTAGAACAAAATAAACTATGCATCAAGTCTCAATTTTGTCATTAATAACACTAACTGTAAAAACCGATCAAATGTGTGTCGGGCCACGCGCAGTGCAGAAGTCGGTAGTAGCACGTCATAGTATTCTAACTTAGAAAGGGGCTTTTTGTTTAATACCTTGAATCTATTACTAATCTAGTTCACAGTCACAGACGTGTGAAATGGGCCCACATAGGACGGGCGTTAAGGATGTTATTATTTTATATATCCATAATTTTACATGCTTCTTAAGATTATATTTACTACCTGTTTTACACAATCAACAGACTCATCTAACCAAATAATGGAATTTGTATGTAATTTTGCTTCTTACTTCTCGAAGTACATTTATAATATAATTTATAATGGTCGATTATTACTCGTTAACTCGTAAAGCCTACTCAACCGTGATAACTTCCCTTTTAACTTCGTTATGTTTACTATTGCCGTAATTTTTTTTGCATGTCTAAAAATAACCATTTTCATGGCAGGGAGGGACACTTGACTCTAACAAAAATAACATTTTAAATCTTAATATTGCGCAAACGGATCGTAAAATTAAAAAAATGATTTTCGCAGGTCCGCGAATGTTTTGAATAAGCTATCCAACGACACCACACACCATGAGATAAACGAGAAAAAAAATCATCCTCACTTCATCTCTAGAGGAGTTACTGTAAAACATATTTTTTCCACATTTGTCTTCTTGATTAATATGTATAACAATACAAAGTTATAGAGTTTTATAATTAAGAGACTCTGAGATAAGCCACGGACAGACAGGTAGATATATAGACGGACGGACGGACAGACATAGAGAAACTAAAAAGGTCCCTTGTTGACTATGGAATTCTGAAAACGACAGTTAAGCGGTATACACATGAATAAATTTTATTGGTTCTATAAAGCAGACCCCCAAAGACGTAATTTTGTTGTAAACAACAAAAATTTCCATTTAATTTTAGTGTTTTAACACTCAAATTAAATGGAAATTTTTGTGCTAGTACATACACGCCATGAAGAGGATTTTAGTATGTCGCCACTTTTTTTTAACGCTGACAAGTAATCTTCAAGCATTTTGCACAAACTATTGTATTATATATCGTAGATATTATAACAGCATTAGGGATTAGGGTGATTTGTAGCTATGTCGAAGAATTTTTTCGACATATCTTGCATGTATTAGAGACCGCAAGGAGTTCTAGATCCCTATGAAGTAGATCATTCCGAACATATCAGAGTACGCCAGAAGCTTTTCTGCAGAAATTGTTTTCAAATCTGGAGTTAGTGAAGTGTATTCGGGTTGGTGTGAGCAAGGACTGTCGCCGCGCACTTCATCACCGGCCGTATGCATACTTTGTATAGTGTGCATTTATTTCTAAGATTCGTTTTGCTCTTTTTACCAATTATATCGCTAAGGCGCAATAGATATAATTAAGCACTTTTTTAACACGATTGTAATTAGTTAATTTACAGGCTCTTACCCTATTTGACTTTAGGAAGGTTTTCTGAACGAGGACTACGTCTGCTGAGCACTCCGTCACTCACTTACCTAATTCTTTTATATTATTATCTAAGCCGTGCGCGTTGAAGGAAATGAGTGAAATCGCTTTCGGTTTGTGTCGACTAACCAAATTTACATCAGAGCACCCGGGTGCATTTGCCAACTGCTGACAGTAGTCGTTAAAGCCACTAAATAGTGGCATCCGTTACGGCACGGCCCGAAGTCGGTGTTGAAAGATAGCATAGCTGTCTGAGGGCACGGCTTTGGACTGAGAATAGCTTTTCAAATCCAGGCCGTTTCAACCATCACGTATGGAATGCGCGTACAAAAATTCCTGGCGGCCCCGGTACCACCGCTACCAGGGACTACTTCGTGTCCCCGCCGGAGACAGTCAAAACGATCGTCTGACTGCCTAAAAGGAAGGCTCCGGAACCCGACGGGATCTCAACCGCAGCCATAAAACAGCTGCCTAAAAGAGCCATAGCGCCGATGACTAGACTCTTCAATGGCATACTCCGGACCGGACATTTTCCAGGAATCTGGAAGACGGGCCGCGTCATTACCATCCCGAAGACAGGCAAGGACCCCCGACTCGCGTCGATCCAACGGCTGATCACGCAACTGTCCCACATTGCCAATCTGTTCGAGCTTATTACGCTGCGACGCCTGCACCGCCACCTGACACCTAGGCGGGAGCAGTTTCGATTTCACAGCGGACATTCAACTACGCTCCAGCTGGTACGAGTTCTGCATTACATGGCCGTCGAACACAACCGGGGTCGTCACACCGTTAAAACCTCCCCCCAATATCGAGAAAGCATTCGACCGAATATAGCACCCTGGGTTGCTGTATAAACTAATGAACACACAAATCCCACCTACGCTCGTGCGGACAGTAGTGCCATTCCTGGAAGATCGCAGCTTCTTCGTTGCAGTTCAGGACACGAACTCAGACCCACGACCCATCCACGCCGGAATACCGCAAGGCAGCTGTCTGTCGACGTGTTTATATGCTTTGTGCACGGATGACATCCCCACTCTCACAAGCCAACAACAGGACTGGGAGGAGACCGTCGTGCTCACATTGTATGCAGATGACAGCGCATACTTACCATCATCTCGTCGTGCTGACTTGACTGTGGCCAAGCTGCAAAGGGTCCTCGACCTATTGCCAGACTGGCTGGACAAATGGCGAGTCGCCGTAAATGTGACGAAGACGGCCGTTCTACTGACCGGTCAACAGCGTATCATACCACCGAAGCTGAGCCTCCGGAGACAGTAAGAAAAATGGCAGACTAGGGTATGATATCTGGGCGCACAGATCAACCGCGCCATGCGCATGGCCGCTCAGGTGGAACATGTCATTCACAGAGCAGAGCCGCGCGGAGTATGCTGCGCCCAATCCTCCGATCGCACCTAACGCTCCAAACCAAAGTTGTCCTGTATAAGGGCTACATCCGTTCCCCGGCTTACGTACGCAGCTCCAGCAGAACATCGCCCTACGGATGATCGTGGAAACGGGACAGTACGTCTTAAATGATGAAATCACTCACGACGAATCCATGAAGGAATTCATCCAACACATTGTCCGCAGGATGTATGACATCGTTGACCAAGGCCCCATGAATTTCTCTGGAATATTGCACCAATGCACGAGAGGTCACCGAACGGCTGACCTCTCCCAAAAGAACTCCTCAAGATTCTTCCCCCAACCCAAGGGTAAAACCCGGCCGTATGAGCCGACGAGAGACAGGACTCCAAATGGGCCTCCCTCTAAGGGGCCACTACCCATCTGAACCAGTCGGGGCCCTATCTTCGACGAGAAGACGCCCGGGCATGAGACAAGAGTAAGTTCTCCGCACCTATCTGCGGCCAGAAGATCGCGGAAGATCCACAAACCAACGGGCCGTTTTAATTCGATTGGTCTTAAATCGACCTGTCTGACAGGTCATTCTTTAAACGATGAATCCGGAAATATAGTCTGCTACAGTACATGTTGACATATCCGATGTGAAACTCTGCGCCCCTATAAAGACCTAGTGTTCAGAGGTATCAGTTCGACGACTTAAGTTGGCTAGGTGCCGCTCCTGCATATGGTAAACTGATCAGCAAAGAACAAAAACAGGCCGTATAGGCGTTTGCCCCTTCCTTTACAATAGTCTTAACATATTGTATTTAATACTAAAAAACCACTAAAAATATCAGTATATTCTTTTTAATAATTCTTTTTTTCTATTTTTTATTTAATTTTAAAGATATTCATGCACTTAGACCCACGGTTTCCTTTCAGTTTTTGTAATTGTCATTAAAATAACCTTTAAACTATTAAAGATATGTCAAAAAAATTTTACATTATTCGCACAATAAATTTTTGAAGCCTGGGAGCTACAATCGATAAATTTTGATCACAAATTTACATCACTATAGGCCGGGCACTCAGCCCTCTGAAATTGTATTTCAGTAACATAGCTCAAAGGGTCGATGTTAATGATAAAAGATCATCTGGATTCCTATGAGGTTACCGCTGTGGTTAATCTTTAGTCAATTTCTGTTCTCATCATACTAACAATTCATTTAGTTTTGTTAGAGATGTTCATGATACGATACATAATTTATACTTAAAGTCAAAAAGCATTAACTCTCTTATAATGGTGTGACTATGGCCATCTGGAATAAGGAGAGGCAGTTTATTGTAAATAACTTACTTTTTGATGAAAAGAAATCAGTGTGTAAAATTTATGTAACACAACAACAGATTGAGAACGAAACGGGGAATCAGTTTTTTTTAATATTTCTGTATTTCTGAGCATTACGCTAGATAACAGATTCCAGAACAATAAATGAATTAAGTTTCTTGCTCTTTCTTCTGAAGAAAAAATTACCTTATTAATGAGAGATAAATTCATAATATAATGACGTATTTCAAGATTTACGTGTGATCTGCGAAACAAAGACATTTTTTAATTTGAATTAAATGTAAACCATAAAGTTTAAGTACATAAATCTATTATATTTTAATAAAAATCAATTTAATTACGTGACTAAAGATATCTTCAAAGTTGATTTCTCCGTTTTGGAAGTATTTTGTATTATCTTTCAATATAAGTATGGTTGAATGGAGGAACATATTTATAGTCCTATTAATGGACTGTTACTATTATATTTTCTACCAATTTAAGAAGAAACATTGTGCGCACATGGATTTCTTTATTTCAATTATAATTATAAATTACATATATTTTAGTACAAGAGCTGGAGAAAATGTCGTTTTTCAAACATTTTTTTTTTTCATTTCAGATGAGCAATACTACCGGCTGCCAGCCGTCTTTGAGGTGCAGGACTACTTAAAATGCCTAAGCCAACGCGAGAACGCGTTTTGCGCAGGCGTCTTCGAGCTCTCTTCGCCGGGGCCGTCGCAACTCTATGACGTCCTTAAAGTGAGGTTTAGGTTGATGTCAAATTAAGCTACACGTCTTTATTACGTAGAAATTTATCATTTCACGACTTTAAGAAGTGTATAATGATACTCTAAACCATGCAAATTCGGTAACTTAGGAAAGGAAATAAATGGCGGGTAAAAAACAGGGAATTCGACATTATGAAATGTGACACACGCTATCGTATCAACAATTCTACACCGACACAGCGGTGCATTAAGGGGCTCCGAACATTTTTCTGAACTACATACACATCCTCCGCCAGGGATATTCAAGTTCTTCCCTGTCTTTGGCGCACCTTCTATCCATACTTTTCATTGCAATCCCTACAGTTTTTTTCATAATATAACAACTTACCGTTTCAGAAATTCTCCACAAATAAAGGACACAACTTCAACCACACTCGAATACACAGAGCCGTGTGTCTGGGGCCGAAGTCCGATTGTCCTGTCAAGAATAACCTCAAGGAGTCATTCGAAGAATGCATAGACAGACATATGTTTGAGGAATATGGATTACGGGCAGATCTTATACACTTCGATTTCTGTCGCAGATCTGGTGAAAAACTTGAAATAGACGGTGTGGTCATAGCTTTCTGTGTATACCTAATTATTGTGGTTGTTCTCAATGTCGTTGGGACTGTCTACGACTGGGTGTTACATAATTCCAATGAGAATGCCAAAGGTCAGTAACTTTTACTTAGATCGGCTCTAGTCTAAAGAGTTCAAACGTATGTGGACCTAACATTATGAGTGAATAAGTCAGGTAATAACTGAAATTTTAATAACAATAATACTACGTATAAAGTACTGATAGTTTTAGAGTTAATACGTCCGTGTGCTATTTGAGACATAATAATTATGAGTTCGAGTACATGGGTGTATACTTGTAAATGTATTTCTATCTATGAACGCCATCATCCCTTTTTTAAAATCGTAGTTTGTTTCCCCTAAACCATAGACAACTTTCGGACATACAGGGCAGACATCATACTGACTTGCTTTCCGGCTGATCGGATGTATCGGATGCTTATTCGCGGACGAATGAAATAAAGAGAAAATGCGGGCTGGTGCAGGATTAACGTATTTTTATACATAATACGATTTGCGGGAGTGAAACAATTAAAACAGCAGTACCCACTGAACGATCGTGGCTCAAACGCCTTGACAGTTGGGACAAGCATCAGCAAAGTCCAGGTGAGCCGCGAAGTGATTATACTTCAGGCTACCCGGGCGCAAATATTTTTTGGTGCCGTAACCAGGATTAAGTTTACTGCGTGGTTAAAAAGTATCTTCTCGTTTATGCGGATTTCGTAGTAGTTAGTGATGTGCAAGCTGGTTATAGGAAAGTGATTTAACAAGCAATGTATATCGTTCACGTCGCTCACTAGTTTCATACGGCTAACAGCCAAGGTAAAATTTTTACTTAGACTATATTATATATCATTTGATAAGGTTTTAATTTTTATTTCATTTAACAGGGCGAGTATTATAATTTGATTTTGCAAGGCAAGTACATTTGTTCAATTTGAAAATAGTGGTAGCGGGCTAAGTAAGCGTAAACGTTGGCTTATTGGCACGTAATTTTACAATAACGGGAAACTCTTTGACCATTATTGGGAAGCCGATAAGCGGTTAAGAGCAACAACTTTAAATTTACCTTTTATAAATATTCTGTTTTCTAATATGGATTACGCGAAGCGGTATATTTTTATTTTATTTTTTTATATAAGGCGGGCATATCATTTACATTTAATATTATTATTTATTGTTAGGTCAAGCAGGTTTTTTTAATTAGTCGTTTTGTAAAGTACATCATGGGCAATAAATATGAAATTTATTAAGTAAATAGTTACTAGCGGCTAAGAATAATTTATTAGTATTCTAAATTGGTATATATTCGTTTGCGGGCAATTTCTTAAGGTATTTTTTGTTTGAAACATTTTTCTTTTTTTATTTTATTTTAGTGTTTAGTGATTTATGTACTTTTTAAATCGAGTTTAAGACTCATTGCGGACAATATCGTTTTTACATTTATATAGGAGAATATTTAGTTTTTTTTTTGTATGACATGTTTTTCGTCGGACAATATTAGCACATTGCAACATATTTTTGATAGGAAACCTTAAAAGGATTTTGCGGTTGAACAATATTATTGCTTTTCGATTTTCGTAATAATTTTTATTTTCGCTCTTCGTTGTACTTGTAGGGATCCTCGGACAAGGGCTCCGCTGGCGAGCTTTATATAATAAATATTTTTATAATGATTTCGTGCTTATGCGTGTGTCAGAATTTTCATACTCATTACGGAAAAAATGATTTGGGGTACCGTAGAAACATATTTTTTACTTTTTATAAATCGGGTTTAACCTTTTTTTTCTTCTTCAGTCTACGTCTAGAACTTAATATGACATGACTTACAAAAAAACATTTAGCGATTTTTAAAACCAAAACGGCGTGGTTTAAGAGTGCTGCGGATTTGATAAATGCAGAAACTAAAAACATATTGCGGGCACGCTTCGATGATTTCCCTGAGTATCGAACTCAGTTCATGGAGGCATATGGGGAATCGGTGACGACTTTCGATGATTGCAAACCTCAGCATGGGGCAATATTGACCAAAGTGGATGCGGACTTTCTCAAAATTTTCGGATTGACGGATTCCATCAAACTGGCCTTCGGTGACTTATGATACAAGAAGGAATTGGGACGTATAGCTGTGCTGGATTTGAGCTCCGCCTGCTCTGTCAATGCAGAGGGCTTAATTTTGCTCTCGCCGACATTAAATCTAACTCAATTTAGAGAGCAAAATTAGGGCTGGCTGTCGTTCATTAACATGTTCGATAGCTGGGTAAATTTTCGGACTGATTTCATGATAGGCCAGAAATTTGAATATTTCGTGTCCTGCCTCTCAGCGGAACTGAGATGTTTGGTACAGCATTTAATCACCAGCAAAGACTTTTACCCAATCGCACTGGATTTATTGCAGCGTCGTTAACAAAACATTCAACGGTTAGCGGACTCTTACCTCGCATCTCTCGAACGTAGCAAGTGCCAAATCAAGGTTGCGGGTAGACTTCCTCAATCCTCTTTCTGACCACCAAGTCAATGGAGAGTTTGGAACTTCCGGTCGGAGAGTGGTCATACCTAGTCTTTCGCATAGCGACGGATAAAGTTCCTACTAAGTTGAAAACGCGGTTCGAGCAAAGGTACAGAAGAAACTTTCGATTGCTGCTATTTACAAACAGCTCGTGCAGTTTCTTGAGGAGGAATGTCAACTCCTTGACTACATTCCACGAAATATTCGAGAATCGAGTGGTCATGTAGGTCGTCGAGTGACACTACTATCCTGTCACTGCCTTGAGAATCGAAAACCACGTCCGGTTTATACGACAAACCGGGACTAGAGAAGGTGCCAATTTTTTGCCGCGGGCGGTCATGAATGACCTCATGCGGGCATTTTTACTACCGAAATTCCAATAAGCAGTAGGTATTTGTCACACAACACGAATTGTGTTACACTTGCTTTGAAAGGTATAATACGTAATATAATACGATAGAGTGCGGTAATGCAAATTCTGCGACTGGACTTTGCATCACTTCTGTTTGTGGTTTAATGCACCTTCAATCAGGCAGACAGCACCCGCCGGCCCGCAGTTGCTGTCTAGAAGAGCCCACTGTGTCTCTTCTAGACAGCACTGCGGGCTGGCGCACCCCACGGGCGGAGGTGCCAGTAACACCCATACGAAGGGGTATAAGCGGAAGTCGATAAGCGGGCTCCAGATCACTGGGGTAACTCATGCCCGATATAGCAATATATAACATATTATAATATACTACTCTATTCGAAACGGATAATAACATTTCGATTTCAGGAAATCGTTGGCTGATGGCGTTCTCGTTGTTTGGTAATTGGAAAAAACTCACTTCCGCATCCGAGGGTAAGGATATGCGATTTCAGAACTTGAGTTGCTTCTACGGAATAAAGTAAGTGTACTCGATAAATCGAGTACGTTATAGACGTAGTTGAAGAGAGATTAATTAAGACAATTAGATACAACACAAAATAAAAAACGTATATCTAAATAAACATAAAGAATATCTGTACCACGTTTTGTTAATGTTGTTAGAGAGCTAACAATTCATAGGATCCTTATCCTGAAATGTTTTACAAACTCCTTGAATCTTAAATGGCGTTTCATTTTTTTCATTATATATTATGAAAAAATGGATGGTGATGTGTATATGTTGCTAAGAAATAATTAATGAAACAGATTGAGATTAGAGATAAACTCCGACACCGTTGAACATGAACACCATGAACATCGTCTCGTCCCGAACCCGTCAATATCTATTTTTTTATGAAGAAAATTATTATATTCTCCACTTTGTTGTATTCGCCAATAGATGTCGCTGTCGTGTATTAATAATTTCATTATTCAACTCGTCGACATGAAAGTCCATATAAATAGGTATTTTAATACAAACAATACCTTTTATATTATAGATCCATTAGTAAGTTATAGATAACCCTAGATATTCTTAATGAATACAATTGAAACATTCGTTTTCGATTGAACTACGAATGTCCGGTTTTGATATAAATCATAAAGAAATCCTTCTATTTCTGCACTGGCAGAGGATTTTACGCTCAATGTTTTACTATTAGACCCAAAATCAAAATAATTTTGTGTCTAATTCAGTCTTTCATTTATTCTTTATTGTTTCAGAACGCTGTCAATGATCTTAGTGCACTTAGGGCACGTTTTAGTAATTACAGAAATGAGTTTACCGTCAAATCCAAGATCAATTGAAGAGGTAAAACGTCCATAATTCAATTAAATTTTAAATAAAATTTTACGATGTTACATAAGGTTACCATTTAGAACAACCCATCATAACCTATTTCTATAATTCACAAGAGAAAACACACACAAGCACACATATCTCTTTTTCTCATATTCGATCACATCTCAAATTCTATTTCATTCTCTTGCAGGAATTTCCTATAAATTTACATGTTTTTCTCCTTTTTAATAACCCTTTTTCTTTTGATCGAGTTTCAAGTAAAACTTTTTTTTATGTAACAAATGTTCACTTTAAAAAAATCTAAACTGACATTTAATTGTTTACGTGGGATTAATATACTTATTTTACAAGAAGACAGATTGTTAAATAAGAGATACAGTACACTAATTGCGGCATCAATTGGACGGCAACGAACTGTTGGATATACAGCAACCATACAGCCACAGCCAGTGTTGATCAGGCGCGCTGTCAATAGATGGCGTTGCCGACGTTAGCAGTAGGAGAGCGATTATATATTAGCCGTAACGAACCTACAGCAAGACAAGCGGATGAAGTTGAGCTATTCACGATGTTGGAAGGGCCATGGAAGGTGGTGGGTTGTCCTTATTTAAGAGACCATTGCATTACTGGGTATCGTACTGAGGTCGGATGAAACTACGGCGACAGTAATATACCTAGCTCATATAGAACTGCAGGTTGGTGGCCGTCGCGGCTTATCTAAATGGCAGGAAGCCCACTGCAGTATTTACCCGGACAGTTTATTAGGTAAATAAAATCCATGAAAACAACTCCTGGCTTTTAGTAAGCTGCCCAAAAACAAAACGTGCAGTTGTCAGGTAGAAAATTCGTCGGGACATTGTCAACAGTGCTGTTACTGACTTATTCCGACAGAGGATGACCTTCTCCGAATATGCGAACAGTGCTATGTGATCTGCTTTGTCAACACTCACTGACCATGATAGAAACCAGAGGGATGAGCAAAAGGCAAACTTACCTGCAAACATCCACTGGCTACGAGAGTGGTCTCTGCCCTGCAATCAGCAACTCCCTCGTATCAGGAAATCATAATGTAGTCTTATGGTGTATGCAACGATTTTAATTACAATTTCTCTACACTTTAATGTGACTTAATATTGTCGGATGTCAAAGGATAGGTAAAGAGATGTTGCGAAATGCCACCGGGATTGACAAAATGCAATCTGAATTTTATAACGAAATTTGACACTTTCACTGTCGCAAGTATTTTACTAAATTATCACTGTGTTGTGATAATTATGCATTCATTACGACTCTACATCTGTAACTTTCATAATGTGCATATTACTAGGGAGCTATATATATGTGTGTAGTACCTATGTACTACACACATATATATTGGGCTCCTATCTTCCAATACAACAACGAATACTTATTGGGCTTGCACCGATCGTATGCACCTATTATTTTTGTAAATTATTGTACAATAGAACAAGAAGAATCACTTGGATAACTTCACACCGTACTTACTTTATGGTGTAATTATTACATCTTCCATCACATTTTGGAAATACACTCTGATCTATTTTTAATAACGTGCCAAAAAAATACAACTTTAAAAATTTATAGATTCAAAATGATATTCATAAAAACATATGTAGTTATCGTATTAGTTATAAAATACACAAACAATCTATTTCCACGCATTTTGATGATATTATATCATTATAATTATCTAAATAAATAACGCCTCCTTGAATTTGTATTAAATACATGAAGTTTGTACGAACATAACTTTTTGTTCTAGAAACCCTTTTGTGATCTCAATATCCCTGGTGGCGGCTCACTTAGATCTGCAGGAATATTTTTTTTCATGACAAACAAAAATCTATCTATTTTTGTAATACTTAATACAAGTAATTATTACTCACCAAAACATCGAGGTCTGGTCGACCAGAGCCGAAATTACTCCCAATTGATAATTAATAAAACGTTCAGCACCAGTCACCGTTTTTTATGCTGAAACTTAAACAAATCCGATTTTATAAACCTAATATACGATCCTAATCTTTATTTCATTTCAATTTTCATTAATGTTACACAAAATATCAACTAAAGCATAGAAATTCTTTATCAAACACCAATTGATATTCAATAGATACAAATTAAGACATAACCTCCCTTAAAGATTACTACTAACAATTGACTTGTTATTTCAGAGGATCAGTCGTCCCATCGGAATATTTTTCACGCGCAACACCAACATAGTGATACAGACTTTCGTGTTCGTTGCCAACTTCCTCACCGCTTATAAAATGCTCATATTCTCTGAAAAGTATAAGATGAAATTATCATTGATGCCAAAATTAATCGTCGACAGGATCGCCAGGTGATATTTTATATAGTGTGTTGTGATAGATACAATAATTACAAATATTATTAATATCGACTGTCATTTGGGATATTGTTGAGAGTGGTTGTGTTAGAGTTTGCTTCTTAGTTTCGTAATGAATAATTAGCAGACAATAATAATATTCAATCGTATGTGAAATTAGTATGATATTCATGTGTAATTAGTGTGAGTCTTATCAATAGATTTATTAAGAGGTGTTTTTACGTCTTCCTGACGTCGTTTGTGCTGGCGGAAATTACGGGTACCAGGTAAAAATAAACTTTTACCTCGTCCAAGAATCTGAAATACAGCAATATGGCACTTCAACGTACGCCACCGAATAATTTCTCATCCAATCCCAACATATCTTTATCGACTGAAAGACATAATTTCGTAAACATACGCAAACGTAAACAGCCTGATTTTGATGACGTAATGCTCGCACCCTTGGAGGAGAAATTCAATCAGCAGTTGGTTATATGGAACAAAAAAAATAACCGAAAGCTTTGCCAACAGTATTGCTGTTACGGTTAATTCTACTTTAACTACCGAATTATCTAACATGAGCTCAACTCTCAAAGTTGCGTGTCAATATACAAAAACTCAGTGCTGACAACGCTACCATCAATGAATCCCTGTCGAAGGTCAGTGTACGACTAATTAAATGATCATTTTATTTTTTGCTACTGGGCAGTAACTGTACATTTATTTTTAAACATATGCTTGTACGCACTTTCAAAATATCATAATGGATAGCTATGTAATACCAGTGTATTACCAAAATTGTAGGGGACTTTGGACTGAACTGCATACACTTTATATGAACGTTTTGTTACATAGTTATGACGTTATTATCTCAACAGAAACTTGGCAACATACCAATATAAGTAATAATGAGTTTATGGATTCACGATATCGAGTATTTATTTCGATGTGAGAGAGAGACCGCGCGGGCTGCGGGCGGCGGGGCGGGGGCGGCGTGCCGGTTGCGGTGCGGTGTGAGCTACCCGTTAGCCCTCGCGGACACGTTGCTTGCGAGCTGTCGCCCGGTTCGCCGCTCGTTGACCATGTCTTGCTTGAGCTGCGCATACGCAAAAGTAGCTACATTATAAGTGCTACACACGTGCCTCCAAATTTAAACTCAGATATCTATACTTCTTATTTTGACTATCTCGCAAGTGTCTCACTTTCACCAGATGTTAATTAAATAGTAATAGTCGGAAACTATAAAATTGTGTACAATTTAATGGATTTAGAAAAATTAATGGTACAATATTAAATTTATTTATTACTAATATCATAGACTGCAAGACGGTGTTCGCACCCATCATACTTGTACCCTCCGGACGTGTACCACCCACCTAATTATGCATTTTTATCAATAAACAAACGTATCAAACCTATTTCTAGTAAGCTTTGAGTTCAGTTTGAATTTCGTTTCGTTTTTCGTTTTCATTTCGTTAAGTTTAACAGAATTATTCAGTTATTGTCGTAACACAAAATTGGAAGATATTGACTAACATAATTAGTTACAGTTAATATCTAATGAAAGTACTGAATCGATTTTATATGAAGTTATTTATGCTACTATAAAAAAAACACATTCCCACTAAAATTGTAAAATGTTCTCGATTTTAAGACTGGTTCTAACGGACTTTAATACATATTTTTAAAAATGACACTCAAAGTTGGATTAAGTGAAAATGGACCAGGTTAAGTGGACCAGAACAATTTTTTTGTATTAATAGAAACAGATTTAAAACAGAAACGCATGCATACTCTAAAACATACAAAAATTCAGCTGAAGATAATGGAATAATATTACTTTTGGAAGTATTTTAATAATTGTAAAAATACTTTGGATATAACTGACTGTACCTCATATAATAACATAGTTACAAAAAACCCGTTAGATATACGTAATTTATTTTCAACTTACTTCCACTCTGTTTTTGAACCTTATATCGAAAATACTGACATTAATCCAGATTTGATTATTAGCGCGATATATCCCACTAAAGATGATGTACTTAAGGAGCTTCGTATGCTTAATATTTCCAAGAGTGCAGGCATAGATAATATTCCCCCATTTATTTCTTAAATCTACAACTCCTTCTATTTGTCTATCTGAAAATCTGTTCGAATTGTACCTCTGCATAAGAGAGGTTCGAAAAATGATGGTGAAAATTACCGTCCATTATCAATCTTGCCTGCTCTGTCGAAGCTCTTTGAGAGATTAACAGATAACATTGTTTGTATTAATCTGTCAAATAGCTGATTAGCTCTCTAATTAGCTTCTCTGTTTAGTTTCATTATTCAACAACGACATGGTTTTGAAAAGCGGCGCTCGTTGACTACCAATTTGATGATACATACGACGTATATTTTTCAGGAACAAGATGGCAAGAAGCAAACTGATAGTATATATACTGACTTGTAAGGCATTTGACAGAGTAGATCATAAAATGCTTCTTGTAAAGCTCGCTTTAAACGGTATTCGTAGAAATTTATGGTGCTGGTTTAAATCGTACATATCTAATCGAAAGCAAAAGGTCGTTATCAAAAGTCTATAAATCTAATTTTGTTCCTGTCAGCTCTGGTGTTCCACAAGTTTCAATTTTAGGTCCTTTATTATTTAATGTCTTTATTAATTATGTCGATCATTGTTCTAAATTATATGAATTCCTTCTATATGCTGAAGACCTTCAAATTTTTCACACAATAGAAAATACCACGCAACACCATAGATTTCAACAGGATTCAGATCGATTTTCAGATTATTGTATTAAAAATGAATTAAGCCTTAACTTAAAGAAATTTAAATAGATTTTTATGTTTTTTATGATTTTTTTTGTGTTTTGCTATTAAACATGGCTTTTGTAAACATTTCTCTAAAATAGCATTCAAAACAGCTGATATTTAATTTATTATCTGTTGATTATCGTATCTTAGTGCTATCTAAGATACGACAATATTTCTCATTTTATAAAAACTCCTGATAATAAGTGATAAATATTGTTTCAAAAAATAATTTTGTTGAATACAATTAAATTATATAATATATATACATTTTTAAGTTTAGCTATATATATTTCTCTCACCTCGTCGGCAAAAAAAATAGTTTGTTACTGACACGAACGCAAGGGGATCGTAATGTTTTTTGAGACGTCAAAAAAAAGCCTTGACGGTTGTAATGTCTGTTTTCCATCTAATACACGTTTAATTACAATCCTTTGTTTGCTATCTCTTTACAATATCGCCCAACTAAGTGACACGTGATTCGCCCGTAGCTATTATTGAATTAACAGTCAGGGAGTGTCTGTTGTGAATTCTGTAGTTTTTAGTTTTGTATACATTACAAATGTTCGCAACGTTTGCGAAAATACAGTCCAAAACATACTGGAAACTAATTGAGAGCCTCATAGCTACGTTAACCGCGAGCGGCAGCAATCTCAGAAATACTGATTCCGGGTCCGACATCGCGACATATGCACCGTTCCAAAGAGTCAACAAACCAAGGCGTGTACCCTCGCCTGTTTCAGCACTTTCACCAAGTGTACGATTCGATTTGACGACACCATACGAAACTATAATACGTTGAGTCCGAATGTCTCTGTTACGATAGGTGGGCAGAAAATCCTCACCATTTTCCTAGTGTTGCCAAATTCTAATACAAGAACGCATTTAGTGCAAGATTTATTCTTAAAGCAGGTGTCATACTCGATTTTTCCGGCGGCAATGGTTTTTTTTATGACGCGCCGAAACACGTATTCGCATTTATGGAGCATGACACAGAGTTGATGCTTGGCAACGTCGTCGATTCGACCTTGAGAAATGACGAAGGAGTGGATTTGACTCCTGCTCAACGGCAACGATTAAATGAGCTGATTGAAAGCCATTGCAGGTGATTTAATCTTCAGGGACCTGCAACGGAATACACGGTACCCCGAATTAAGGGACCGTATACCGGTTTATGTGTGGATTATCGGAAGCTGAACGCAGAAACAGAGCCCAATAAGTACCCGCTCCCTAGATTCGAATATACTCTCCAAATGACAAAATGAAGCAAACATATGTCCACCCTGGACCAGCAATCAGGGTATTGGCAGGTAAGCGTAGCTCCAGACGACCGAAACAAGACAGCTTTCACCTGCCCTCTAGGTTCGTTCCAATTCAAGCGGATGGCGATGAGCTTATAAATTAAGGTGCCACTTTCAAGAGATTTACGGATCGATTCAAGTGCAACCCACCAGGTGTCTTTATTTCAGTATATTAAGAGGAATTGATAATCCTGTCCGAAGTCTTCGAGAAACACCTCGCCGAACTCGACATGATTTTCCGAAGCCTCTAGGTGTTTGGCTTACGAGGTTACGAAATTATTATTTGAAAATGGACTTAAGATGAAACCGAAAGTGATTGAGACATGCGTGCTACGTGCGCTCTTTTATTGTATAGTGCTAGTTATACAATGAATTAATAATATTAATCTCACGTTCTAACTCTTCACATCATTATAAACAGATATTAAAATTGCGAGATTTTTTTAAGGATCGTCATGATATCAGTATATTCACTATTTCGCATATGCGGAAAATTTTATGGACTACAATTTTGGGGCCTAAATAATCCCGGAGAGCAAAGCCTTATTAAACACGTGGAGACGTTAACCAGATACTGGTAGACTTCTCTTTCTGTGAAACAGGATATCTACATGGCAAAAAGAGGAACAAGGCGATTAGCAAAGAAACTATTTTCCCCGGATGCGTAAACTAACAAGAAGATAAAGTAATACTAAACCCTAATATACCTATAGTACGTAACAATCAACCTAAAACAGTTTATATATAATCTCGAACATAGACTGGCTTGCGGATACACATTGTAAAATAATAGATCAATAACAAATATATATGACTAAGTATTGACTATTGATGCGAAGTCCTATTATAAAAGTAGGGCTTCGCATCAGTTCTGTTAAATATATAGAAACTTTATTTCATGTGGATTATCATTTTAGGATACAACCAGTGCACTTAACCACTATCGGTATAATGGCTACCATTTGCATACATTCTAACGACAGTCCTCTTTGGTACAAGCACATCGGGATGAAGGCGGAGAGGTGCCGTGAGATGTGGTGGCACCATTTATTATTCCTCAATAACTTCAACTACTGGACAGACTGCATGTTTCAAGCCTGGTTAGTGTATTAAATTATATTGAATTCGTTAAAAATTAAACAAACTTTACAAATGTCAGAAAATAAAGAAGTAGGACTTAATTTTTCCAACAAGCGCAGCTTTCATTTTTCATTGAAAAGTGGGGATTACACTAACATTTTCAGCTAGTTATAAAGTTATCTTAAATTCAAAAAAAAAATACATCATAATCCTAGGACTTCTCCAAGCCTATTATTCAAAGAAATCATGCAATGGACGTGGTCTGTCTCCCTTTGTCTCCCTTTCTCTTTGTGTGTGTTTGTATACTCTTTCTGTGTCTCTCTCTCTCTCGCTCTCTTTGTGTGTGTGTGTATGGGCGTTTGTGCGTGTGTGCGCGCGTGTATGTATGTGCGTGCGTGTGTGTGTATGTATGTCTTTGTTGTGTCTATGTCTATGCCTGTGTCTGTGCTGTGTGTAAGATGGTGGATTATCATTCTTTTTCACTTTATCATAAACTTTAATAATAATAAGTTCCAGATCTACAGATCTATGAAATTACAAAACACGTTTTGATCTTTAGCCAACGACTTTCTCGTAATTTTTCACAGAAAAAAACTTATTTCGTATATCCCATTCCTTTAGAAATCTTGCTTGTATATTTTATATCTTATTTTTGGTCTCATTCGCAACCCTTTTAATAATGACTATCACTTATAATTTGCCAACGACGCTGAGGAAACTTATTGGGCAATAATTTATACTTATTTGCCATGAGAATTTTCCTTCATAGAAGGGTACAATGATGGCTTTACCTCAAACATTAAGTACCCTACTGATTTTCCAGTGTTTACTAAACAGCTAGTACCACAGGTCTGCCACTTTAGCCCCGCCGCTCCTCAGCATCTCCAACGAAGTCTTCTCATGTGCGGCAGCTTTTCCAACTTTCATACATTTTAGTGCTTTCATAATTTCATCCATCATAATTTCATTTTTGGTTTTATTTCTATTCACATATTCCATCACAGTAACATCGACTGCAACTCTAACTTTACATGCAAAACCTTTTTACAAATAAATCTTTTTACACTATTTCCTATGATTTTCTACATTTAATGAACACACGTCATCGTTTTTAATCACATTTGTGCACAATGTCTTAAAAATTTTCAGGGGCCTTCTTTATAATCCTATCTTCCAAAAATAATACAATAATCTCCCATAACGATCCTTTTTTTTATCTTTCAACTTTTCGAGCAGTTCGGAAAATCCATGTCATTTTAATTTTAACTCGAAGCCAATGGAGCCTTGGATTAACCGTTTACGCATTCGGATAGTTTTTCTGGTAGGACGCGGTAACACCCTGGTATTCGCATTGGCTCTGGTCAACGCTAGACTTGTAAACCTCGAAGTATACTTGTTCATTCGCTTGACATTCACATTGGAGATCATGAACACTATTTTCGAAAACTGATATAAAAAAATGCACGAACAATTTCTATCAAATCATTCTACTAGTAATAAATAATCTGCAAAAGCGGTATTCTCGAAACCAATAGATAAAAATTTCGCGCACTTTTGTTTATCTATTAAAATTCCTGAAAACACTATAGCAAATGTTGCTAACTTCACTCGTGATTCAATATTGTGCCACGGTATGTTCATCACAATCATTTGAAACAATTATTGTATTTGAATTGTAACATCATATAACTCGATTTTTGACGTAATATCATAATAATGTATTTTTGTAGACAAGATATATCATGTTTAATATTTTTAATTTGATATAACAACCTAGAATCCCTTAGAAAAACCAGGCCTTGTTTAAGAACACACTCATTATCGGGCGGAGGCCAGCTCTGGGATTTTGACCGAAGCTCACACTGAATCTTAGACTACTTAGCTTAAAACTGGGATTTGAACAAAAAAGCTATCGTTACCTACCAGTTCATAAGAATTTTAAACTATAGAAGTTTTACAAATATAGATGGATGATTTAAGATACCGACTACTTGAGATGTCGCTCTAAAAATATTTAGCCTAATAGCGTAGAAACACCTTTTCATACAATAAAATATTTTAACAAAGACAACATATGTGAAATCTTAATTTCTACTAGATTTTTCCGCTCGTTGCACTCTACCAGTTTTCAATAGAAATTTAACATATACGAAACAATTTTCGAGAATATCGTTTTTATAAATTGTGCGAAATTATTTGACATTTCGTATGTTTTTTTGGTCCAATGCTTTCAAAAATAATGCTCCACGTCTTCGCACTGTCAATCAGCGTGTATATGTGTATGTCATAAAATAGTGTGGTAGAAAAGATGTAGTAATTATAAGAATAAATGAAACAGAACTAAAAAATCACAAAACAAATCTATAAAGCGAATGTGAGATTGATGAATCGGCAAAGGTCATAAGCCTGTAAATTGTTATAAAAATTAAATTAGTGATATATTAAAGAAGGCCAAACATTAATCACACAAAAGTGACGAGCTTTGCATGAAATGGTTGATAGATGTCAGTGAAGCAAAAGAAGTAAGTAGTACGTTGATAATGGAGATCTGTGGTCTCTACTTACCCTTTTGAAAATTAGACATAAGTTTAAAAATAATGACATGTATAAAATGTTTGTGTATAGTCTTACAGCGCAAGACGATATTCTCTTTTAAGTAGTTAGAATGGAAAAAATATATTTCATTTATTTACATTTTTTACTCAATTAACAAAAATCAATAATATTAAAACTATATCATAATTATCTTCTTGGCATTTCAGGCACTTGGCAATGGATTTTCAAGTATATTTAATGTGCAGTATTACAATGCTGTGGATTCTTGGCAGAGGTCTAGATCCGGAATACGTTTTGAAACGGCTGCTCGTGGCCTCGCTGATTCTGTTGTTTGCAATCGCATACTTATTCGAATTGCAGCCACAATTATTAACTATTAATCCTGAGTAAGTAAAACTCATGGTTTCCATTTTTAGGTTCTATATCAAAAATGTAAACCTCGATTACTAATATATGAATATGTTTTGGAACAAAGGTTCATAATGCGGCTTGTTGAACGTATTAGTTAGCAAAAATAGTAACGTAACGAAAAAGTGTTTTTCTTCATTCAACTTTCAGCGACTCTCTCTCATTAATAAATGCTAGTTAATTAAGCAAGCGTTGCGGCAGCCGCACCCGGTGCGACGCTAATTTCGGTTTTTAATATTTTGGTAAAAATATCTATCTGTTTTAATGTATAAAATTTAGGTACGATGAAAATAACATGTGAGTAAATTAAGTTTGTAATAGATTTCGTAACGAGAAAAATAGTAATAAAGCGGAAGTGCGTACAAGAGGTGATACATGGATATTACAATGATGTCACTAAAACTTTTTGATATGTAACTATCGTTTGACCATCACAGTCATGAGTGGGGAACCTTCATGTGCAGCTCATCCAGTTTTGTATGCCAAATAGCATATCGGACGACAGTGACATAAACCAGCTGCGTCGGCGCGCCTTTCTCATTACGATGCTCACCGAGGACACATTGCGAGTGGCATCGAGTCTGAACGCGCCCGAATCCCACCATGCGATTCCGTACGAGCGTTAGGAGACCTAAACGGTGCACACGATTCTTTTTTAATACAAATAAGTGTATTCTCATTATGATCTAATGTCACTGCATTCCGCTTCGGAAAATCCATTCCCAAAATTATATCTAAATGCAAATCTTTCACAAGATAAAACGCTTGTCTAAACTTAGTCTAAAAGGTCACAAATCTTATTAATGTTTATGTTGTTCGCGTTAATGCAGCTCACATCGCTCCCAGAATCTAATAAAGCGGGCACATTACGTTTTGACCATGATTATGGTGGGTTCATTGGACAGGGGCTCCCCGCCTTGGAGTTGGTTTACTGCCGCTGCCCCTTCGCATTTTCTTGATAGTTCATTGAAGGTTGAGCTGCGTCCCCAGGGCCTCGTCTGCGCCATTCTTAAATCGGCGATGTGGCATCCCGTCGCTGGTGTCCGCCATTGCCAAACCTGTAAAGCTTATGTCACAGCCAGCTGCGGTAGC
Source organism: Eumeta japonica (assembly GCA_005406025.1). Lineage (NCBI taxonomy): Eukaryota > Metazoa > Arthropoda > Insecta > Lepidoptera > Psychidae > Eumeta > Eumeta japonica. Next base: position 4,215 of record BGZK01002286.1, on the reverse strand, counting down.
CTCACCGCGGTTGTGTCGTTGCTAGTCGGATGTTCTTAGGAAAATTTCTTGTCTTGACTCTCCATTGGCAACTCCACGAGAAGTCCACGAGAGAATTGTATCTTTACCTGCAAATAGAAGTTTGTCGGCTGCATTAAATCTCCGCAGAAATGTCATGAAATTTTTCAATGTAACTGTCGCTTTTACAGCCAGACTTTTCAAGCTATAAAAAAATTCTAACTTGCACCTGTCAAAATATTTTACATTACATTAAACCACGTAATTTTCAGTTCGTTCAAAGTGTAGGTAATATGCAAACTTAAAATAATCGTTTAGTTAATTTTATACGATAAGGTGATTTTAAATCACGTGATCTAAAAATGCACAAAATAAGGTTCGCAGTGGGCAATATTACGTATTCTGTGATAATTTTTTTTAAAGAGACGAATTTAACAATGCGTTCTGAAAAAGTTGTGTTACAACTTGGCGAAGCCGTATTGTTTAAATTTGCCTAACATTTTTTTTTCGATTATTTGAATTTCACCGATATACCTAAAATCAGGTTTCGTGTTTGCAATGATTACAACAAATCAGATTGTTTTAGTTTTACGTTTTTCACTAAAATTAACATGCACTATAAAGTCACGTTGCTTTCTGTATTCATTTTACATACATGTAAATGAAAACATTGAATTTATTGCTTTCTATTCGGATCAAATATTCATCGTATCATACATTAAATACAAAAAAAAAAATGTTAAACGAAATTGTATCTTGGCAGCGTATGAAAATAGTCGTATATGCCGTAGGCTGTTACAATTTCACTGAATTGAACACTCTGCATTTTATTTGACATGCCCTAATGCGTCACAGCTGCGAGAAGGTGAAGTTGTGTCGCGCGAAACGCCATGACATATGACATTATTTTGTGTCCCAAGTGTACAATCGCTCTAGCGCTAAAATCAATCTGTGTTGGATAGATCCTGTTCCTTGTAATACTTTTTGCTTTTTACTAACAGCCTTTAAAACAAATAACAATTTAAAAAATGTATACGACAATAAAGACAAATTGCACAGTAACAAAAAATCCAAAATGCACAAATGTGTGATGAATGTAAATCGATATGTATATGAATAACTGGTCGTTGTTTTGAAACTATATACAAAGAACATACTTCGGCCTTTAAAAATAGTAAATCAAACAGATCTCATTTTGCTAAATATCTAATAGAAACCGGCCATAAACCCAGAAACGATTACGAATTCGTTGTTTTGCATGTGTGTGAGAAGAGGTTACATTTAAATGCTTAGAAATATTTGGAAATTTTAGAACTTTAATTTATTAATAATATGCACAATCACCAAATTAATATTTATAAAACGCCATCGTTGGACGCTTGCCTGTAACTATTTGAGTAATGATTCGTGGCGGTCAGACTGTGATAATTAACAGGTTTGTCTATTGGTGATGGTCTGTGACTGCTGGTAGAGGTGCTTTCGTCGCCCTTTGACGTATTGCATGACTACATGTAACATGAGGTTGAGTCCGCATTTGTCAGTTATTTTTAACATTCCTTACGCCCTAGTGGATGTGACTGTCTGCATTTTCCGAAGGATGTGCCTAGTTGGCATGAAAAGTAAGGAGAAATTATCAATATAACAATTAGCAGACTAAGATAAGTAAAAAAATTAACACTTGCTTAGGCGTTCGATATCCTCTCGAATCAATATTCAACTCTTTGGATAGAGATTCGTAATGAAGGGCAGATTCGAAGGTCAGCGATGGGTTTCATGCTGCATGTTAATGCATGTTGCAGCAGGTGTGTAAAAAAAACTAGTTTAAAAAAATTAAAATTATAATAATAATAATAAACCTTTATTGTTCCTTAACTTAACAAATTACAATAATATTTAAAGATTCATACAAAAAGAAAGTTTCTAAATTGTAGTAATAGTATAGTAATAGTGTAGTATTAGTAGTAGTATTATTAAGTCAAGGCCCCTCTGGGGTGTAGGCCTCCTCCAACTGTCTCCATTGTGCTCTATCTCCTGCTGCCTCTATCCAGTTGTCTTCTGCTACCTTTCGTAAGTCATCAGTCCATCGGTCTATAGGTCTGCCTCTGATTCTCTTACCCTTTGGACCTTTCCATGTTGTGACCAGTTTCGTCCAACGTTCACCCGTTGTTCGTATCATGCAGCCATTTCCACTTCAACTGCTGTGCATGTTTTCCCGCATTTATGAGTTTAGTCTTGTGTCTTATATCACTGCTTCTATGTTTATCTTTGAGCTTTAAGTCTAGAATGCTTCTCCATAGAACGCTGGCATGTCCGTATTTTTGTTTTTGTATATTTATTGTAGTCCAAGTTTGTGCTCGTATGTCAGGCATGGTAATACACACGAATCCATTATTTTTTCTTCAATTTTAATGGAGTTTTGATTTTAATATTTCTTTTAGGTCCAGAATTTTCCAAGACATATTAATTCTTCTGTCAAGTTCGTCTTGTCTTGTGCTTTTAAAAGAAATTAGTTTTCAAGATATATATAACAATCGACATATTCGATTGGTGTTTGGTTTACTATAATAGGGGTTTGTCTACTGTTTGTGGTAACTTTGGTCTTAAAGGTGTTTAGTTGTAAGCCAATGGTGTTGCTAGAGTCACTTAAATCTGTAAGCATTTCTTCAAGTTGTTTTGATGACGTCGAGAAGAGGACTATATCGTCAGCAAATCTTAAGTTGCTGAGATACTTGCCATCTATATTTATTCCTTTTCCTTCCCACTTTAAATCCTTCATTATATTTTGAAGGACAGCAATGAAAAGTTTCGGTGAGAGTGGATCTCCTTGTTTCACACCTCTGCGTATGTTTATTTTAGGTCCTAGTCTATCGAGCTTTACGCGACTTGTGCTTTTTATATATATGTTTTTAATTATATTTATGTATATGTCCGGGATATTTTGATGTTTCAATGCCTGCCAAATGCTGTCGTGCGTTATCGAGTCGAATGCCTTAGCGTAATCTACATATGCTAGATAGAGTGGGGATTTAAATTCTTGATATTTTTCCACTATTTGCTCTGTCGTGTGTATATGGTCTATAGTTGAGAAACCTGGTCTAAAACCCGCCTGTTCTTTAGTTTGGTGTTTCTCTATATCTAGTTCTAACCTTTTTTCTAAACACATTGCGAATAACTTATACATTGTTGGAAGTAGACTGATTGGGCGGTAGTTGCCAATATATAATAGAGTTATTCTTGATTCGCCCCATTTTTGGGGGATATTTTGTGTTTCTAATAGTTTGTTAAACAATGTGATAAGGTGTTGAATTAATATAGGTTTTCCAATTTTTAACGCTTCGTTAGGAATATGATCAGGTCCCGGACTCTTCTCGATCTTTAATTTGTCAATATTTTTTATTATTTCATCGGCATTGAAAAGCTGGACAGGGCTATTTGTTTCCCAGTTATAGTTCAGGTTATCTTTGTCGCATTGTTCGTAGTTTTCGTCATCGTACAGGTTCTTATAAAATCTGAGGCTATTTTAATTAGATCCTCGCGTGTTAGTAGAGTTTTGTAGTTTTTCTTGACTTTGCTTGGTATGCACTTTTATCCGAGTTTAACTGTTTATGCGCTCTCTTTTGATTCCTGTATTAAGTAGGTTATTTCGATTATTATTTTAAGTCTATTAGTTTCGTAATCTTGCTTTAATTTTTATTTGTAGTTTTAAAGAGTGTAGCACTTTCTTCTTCCTGGTCTTTAGTGGTGTTCTGAGCGTTTTTTAATGAGTTCTTTGTTTCATACCGTATTATATCCTGTTTTGGTTTTTCTGTAGTAATTTTGTTGTAGCTTTGGTGTAAGAAGTTTCTATCTTTAAGTAAAATGTCTCTACATCGTCGGTATCTTCCCAAAACACATTCTCTAATTTTTTGTTAGATTGGATAAGTAAAAAAAATTAAAATTACTCTTTCCAAATAAACGTAAAATTTAAATATTGACTTTTTTTATTATTTATTATTCTTCTCGCACTTAACATGAACAAAAAATACAACAATATCGAAAAAAGTAGCGACTATCTTTTGAGCGGTAAAAGTCACATTTTTAACTTTTTGTCCTGTCAAAGTCAATAATTGAACCTCCAAATCTTATATAATTACAATTTTTGATAATTGTTTAGTTTTTATTTTCGAAAATTTGGAAATTTTGGTGAAGAAAAGCTATTTGAAGTTCAAATGAAGTACC